>RJWT010026173.1:0-15899 GCA_004365215.1 Cuniculus paca | reverse complement strand
TTTGGAAAGGTTCAGAGATGTCACCTGAATGTATACAGCTGGAACAGCTTAGGCTGTTCCATAGTGAAGATTCTGGTCAGAACTCAGGAGACCAGAAGGCGGATAGAAACCCTGCTGGTAAGAACCAGACTCGGGAGGTTTCTGCTGGGAAAAAGGACTGCATTGGTTGTTGGACTCCACACAATGTGTGTTATGGCTTGGAAGAAAGTTGTCTTCATTTTGCTCATGTCCAGAGACTTTGCCTGAGACTGAGATTAAGGATGGTGGACTGATTAATCTGGCTAAAAAAATATCAAGGCAGTCGAATGTTGAGGCCATGGCATTGCTATTGTTGGGGGCTTTTAGGAGATTTATATTGCAAATCAAGAGCACAGAGCCCAGCAGGGTGATTTGAAATGTGAGTTTGGACAGAAAGGATGCTCCAATAAAGCTATGGATTATAAAGATAAAGTTGAGAGCTTGATTGCTCAGGAACAGAGAAATACAAAAGATGGCCTACAGTCATCACAGGAAGAGGCAATGGGTCTCCACCCTTTATAGCCTCAAAGATACGAAAGTAAAAGACTTTGCCTGGGGGAGAAAGCTGCAGAGTGCAACATTCCAGAATGGCAACAGAGGGCACAGGAGGTTCTAGAATGGGGGCGGAGGCCACGCGAGGTTCCAAAATGGCAACATAGAGACTGTTCTCCCAATCAGGTTCAGAGTGCCCAGCAATCCAGGTGCTCGACCCCTATGATCAAGAAAGAGGAAAACCTGGCTACTGCTCCAGCAAGCAGCAGACCTTGGCAGCATCCACATGACACTGGTTTTAGGCGCATGAAGAATGCACACATTCTGAGGTTAAAGAGGCTTCCACCCCGATTTCAGAGGGCCTAGAAGTCCAGGCAGTGTGCCCCTGAGAGGGCAATATGTAAAGCTGTGAGTATGAAGCCAGAATGGAGGCCCCAGAAGTTTGAAAAAGCCAGGAACATGGATCATCTAAGGAAACCTGCAATGGGGGAGCAAAGCCAGCACAAGAGAGATGCCATGAGATCGATGACCACTAGAAGTGCCATAGGGATGGAACCACACAAGCCCTTTGGAGCTCACAATTTGCCACAGTTTGCTTCAGATGCTGGACATACAGCTATAGGACTTAACATTTGCCCTGCTGGAGTTTGGACTTACTTTGGTTCCAATGCTTTGTATTCCCCTGTTTGTAACTTTTGGAATGGTAATGTCTATCTCGTGCCATTGCAAGTTGGAAGTGTTTAACTTTGTTTTGATTTGTACAGGGGCTTGCAGCTAAGAGTTAGCCTTCCGTCTTGGAAGAGACTTGGGGCTTGGACTTTTCATCAATGCTGAAACTGTTAGGACTTTGACAAGTCTTGGAGATGGACTAAATGCCTTTCATATAAGGGATGTACATGAGTCTTTGGGGAGCCAGGGATGGAATGTTACCGTTTGTATATAGATGGCCCCCCAAGCCTCATGTAGTGATGGAAGAGGCTGAATTTAGCGTTTGTGATTGACTCATTGTCTAGTGCTGGGATTGGCAGTGTGAGTTCTACACCCACCCAGGGGTGGAGCCGACATACAATGTAAGGTCGGAATGGGGGCATGTTTTCCTCTTTGGCGCAGTTTGCTCTTCCCGCTTGCAGCCGCCAAAAAGGCTGCCTCCTTTTTCTCTGGCTGCTGCCTTGAAATGTTGCCCCAGTGCCATGCCACCCTGCCTTGGAGCCAGCTGATTATGGACTGAAATCTCCAAAAACTGTAAGCTAAATAAACCTTTTCTTTCCTAATTTTGGGTGTCAGATGTTTGTCTCAGCAACAAAGAAAAGTAACCAAGACACCTACAATGTTACCTGTGGGCAGGTCTGGACCAGGCTTCCATTCATTACCTGACTTATAGTGTCTCCTATAGCAAGGATCTGGGAGCACAGTGATTCTTCAGATGTCACGGTCACCTCAAAACCATCCTGCACCTTAATGTTCTCTGTAGACTCACATCTGCTCACCAGGCCAGCTCACAGCCTGTATCCAGTGCAGGGACAACTTCACCCTCTTGGCTTCTGACCTTGCAGGCAAACAACCATGTCTTTAAGATTGTTCTATGGCAGATCCTCAGTGCACTCAGGCTACCATATAATACAGCAGACGGAATGCCTTCAGGAGTGGACATTTATTTCTCACAGCCTTGGGACTGGGAGACTGAAATCAGGGTTCCAGTATGGCTGAGTTCTGGTGAGTGCCCTCTTCTATGTTGCAAATGACTCCCCTCTTGCTGCATCCTCACAGGACAGAGAGCCAGAGCAATCTCTCTGGGGTCTCATTTTATAAGAGCCCTAATCATGTCATGAAGACTCTGCTGGCATGATTTCATTTTTTCTTAACAACATCACAAAAGCCCCACTTCCTAATAATGTCACATTGGAAGTTAGAACTTCAACATGTGAATTTAGTCTATAACGGTTGCAAATATAGGAAAGAATCTCAGGTGACAGCAGCCACAAAACCAATTCTTCATTACAGCTGTGGCTGGTTATTTGACCTCAAGAGACAGAATCTTGTCTGGTTGAGGACTGTGCTTCCTGAGTGGGCTGGGAGCTTTAGGAACTTTGGGGATGTTGGGAATACTGGGGGTGTCAGGACACTGAGGGTGTTGAGATGCTCAGAATGTAGGGCGTGTTAAGAATTTGTTTGGAGTGTTACGAGTATTGGGAATGCTGGACATACGAGGAGTGCTGGGAATGTTGGAGGTGTTGAGAATCCTGGGAGTGTCAGGAGTCATGAGAATGTTAGCAGTATTGGGGATGTTACATTCTCAAAGCAGGCTCGGGTTGCGCACTTCTTCCACCAGGAAATACTTTCAAAGCACTTGCTGCTGGCACGCTTCCTGTTTCTGACTCCTGTACTGCCTATACACCTGAGCCCTCAGGTATGAGTGGGCGTTTCCTGTTCCTTGACATATCACATGCACTCACTCTTCTAAAGGGACTTTGGTAGGCACCGGTCCCTCCTCTTGGCTCACCCTCTCCCCTCTTGTGTTCTCAGCACTCAGCATAACCAGTTCAAATCTCATTTCCTAGTGAAGGGTCCCACCGTTCTGGAGCACCTATGGGCCTAGCAACCTGTTTTCTTTCTAATATTTTCTTACAATTTCTTTGTGACAGCACTCTGAGCTCCTTAAGAGTCGGGAAATGGTTTTATGCTTGAACTCAAGACAGATGGTGCTGGTCCCCTGCCTGTGGCAAGTTGCTAGCTGCACACACGAGAATGTCTGCCTGAGCTCTGCCATGCTGACTTTGGGACTAGACTCCAGCTACTTATGGGGCAACCATCGATGCTGTATGTGAGAACCCTGAGCCAGCCCTCAGTCAGAGAAATAGGAGGAGAGTTGGTGGATGACCATCTGGCTTCCTACCCTCTGAGCATGGGATATCAGTAGCTGGTCCTGCACCACTGAAGACACCCAAGGCAGCCACTCACACAGCTGGCAGGCAGGTGGTGGCTATTAGAAGAAGGTTGTCTTACTCTATTTTGTGCTGCTATAACAAAATACCCGAGATTAGGAAAAAGTTTATTCTTTTGGAGTTCTGGAGGCTGGAAAGTCCAATCTCAAGGCCTTCTAACCCCATCCTCACATGGAAGAAAGCTGAAAGACAAAAAAGGAGGAGCCATGGTAGAGCAAGAGCCCACTCCCACAAAATCTTCTACACCATCATTTCCCTATCGAAAAGGCTGTGCTGGAATGACCTTATCACCTCTCCTTAGGCCTTACTCCCAATACTTTTGAACTGGGAGTTAAGTTTCCAACATGTGAATTTTGGAGGGGGCAAAGACATTCAAGCCATGGCAGAGCCTCAGGTCCTCCATGGGTCTTCCCATAGTCTGCATGCATTTGCTGATGCCTTAGTTACTTTTTCTTATTGCTGAGACAAAAATACCTAAATTACCAAAGATAAAGGAGGGAAGAAGCCCATTACTAGTTAACAACATTGTGAGGCAAAAACACAAAAGTAGTAAATGTCCTAGCCTAGCAACACAGCAACTGTAGGGGGACAGTTGCTTCCCCTCATGACCGTGTGGCTCACTAGGAACTGTGACTTCTTGCTGCTGCCCAGCAACCCTAGAGAGGATTGGACTGCAGATCACTACCCTGGGAGAAGGTGAAAATTCAAACTTCAAAGGAGGGTTTCAACTAAATGCATATTGCCTTCACACCATCTTAAGGCCAAGAAATGGTAAGTACAAACATCATAAGTTAGAGACATCCTGTCTTGATGCAGCATAATCACAACAGTGTAGGTTATGGGCCTTCTTCGTAAGGGCCTTGTAACTGGAGAGGTAACACTCACTTGTAGAAATCAAAGACAGAAAAATGTAGAGGGCTATGCAGCTAGAACTAAGTGCAAATCAGCGTGATCTGGACCAGGTGCTTTGGCATAGGGGATGGAGACTGATCTGAAGGTTGACTGGAAGCTCAGTTTTGCCCAGTCTTCAAAAAAAGTGCTATGCAGAGGGCTTCAGCTCTTGGGACTGGGGTGCCTCAGGTCATGGGACTACTTCCTAGAGCCGTGTTGGCACACCTACAGCACTTGTGTCATAACTGGCTGTTTACTATTGAAAGCTCTGAAAGGTTTGCCATCCGTGTCCTAGAGTTATACATGTTGTTTCTGAAGGCATGCATCAAATGGTCATGATTGAGCTCTGTACTCTCTTGTCCAGGATACTCTCCAAGGTATTTTGTTCAACTCTAAAGGGCATGCATAGGTGGGGACAGTATTGCCACTGTGTGCTCTTGGAAGAGGAAGTGGGACACACAGCAGTGTGGCAGTCTCTTGAATGCAGAGATGGTTAAGGAAAGGAGAATGGTCCTGAGGGTCAGAAGATGGGTTCCTTGATGAGGTGCTTATCCCATGTTTTTACAGTAGTGAGGGGTTTTTAGGGCATGGGGATAGGCAGGGTAGAAGTGCAGAATGAAAGAAGTTGGTGGACCATCTGGATCCCTCTTCTCAGGGAGAGACCCTGGAAGAACCGCCCTCAGGAGGTTCCCCTGAGCTCCACAGGGCACGTGTGTTCAGAGATATCTTCCCTGAGGCTATGAAGATCTCTAATAAAGGGATTTTGGAACCCTATGTCCAGCTTCTTTTGAGTGGGCTTGGGAACGGCAGGACAGCACAGCTTATCTGAACTGAGATGGAAGGGCTGAGACAGTCCTGATGTCTAGAAACCTAGGGGGAGGGGGAGAAGCCACAGAAAGGAGATCAGAGAGCTAGCAGTCTAAGAACAGAGGCCAGAAGGGCTCTGTGGTACGCTTCCTGGCACATGGGATGACAGCCACGCAGGACTAGTGGGATCCTGGCCACGGCCACAATGAGAGTCATAAGAGATGAATTAGGGAAGGTGAGGGAAAGCTTGAGACTGCAGGCTTTTGGGGATTTGTGATGGCTTTGGTGAGACCACAGGAGATTAATGTTGAGGGTCTAGTGTTATCCCATGGGGAAGACTGAGAGTTACAATGCGACTTAGTCCATTTTCTGTTACTACAACTGAACACACAGACTGGATAATTTATAAAAAGTGAAGGTGTATTTGGCCCATGGTTCTGGAGGTTGGGGAGTTTATAACACAGCCCTGGCATCTGGTGAGGGCCCCATCACATGGTGAGCAGAGAAAGTGTGCTGGCTTAGGTCTTCTTCTTCTCAAAAGGCATTAACTTCATCATGGGGCTGCCGCTCTCAGGACTCATCTAATCCTTACTAAGTCTTAAAAGCTTTACCTCTGTATTAACACATGGATTTGGGGATTAAATTTCTAACACATGCACTTAGGAAGGCACACTCAGACTAGAGCTAGGAGAGTGGCCTAGAGAACAAGGGAGAAGAGTCAGGAGAAGCATCCTGAGGACAATTGAAGGACGCTTTTCCCTAAGCCCCTCCTCCTAGAGCATGAGGTCCCTGTTTTCGGCTGCTGCCGGCCCCTGTACTTGACAGCTGCTGCTGCACATTATCTCTCCTTTCTTACAGCTCTCTCCTTTCTCCAGCAGCTGTAAGGTGTGGCCCTCTGCTTTGGAGATGGGGAAATACACTCTTTCCTCCAAAGCAGATGTGTGCTTCCTCCTTGGGCTCGTTTCCTATGCCATTTGGCTGACCCTGATAATGTCTGGTTTAATTCACATGGATTTGTGATGTCCTCTGACAGATGTTCTCCCCACACCCATCCCTTCTCTGTGCAAATTCCTCCCAGGGAAGCTTGGAGGTGTTGAGGCAGAACTATAAGCCCCCATGTTTGCTGGTGGATTGAAGTATTGGGTCTGAGCTGGGGCATCTATAGAGTACTGGTAGGAGGCTTAGGTGGGCTCCCCGATATTTGAAGCTACCTGGAGTGAATGTGGGCTGTGGAGTTTGGAAGCTCATCCAATATCCACACTCACCTTTTTTCTTCAGGTGTTATTTCTATCCTTTCATGTGTGCATTGTTTCAAATTTTGTTCATTTAAATTCCCTTTCGTATCTTACTCAGATGGCTTGAGTGAGACCTTGCATACCCAAAATTCACTCCTTTTTCCTCCCAGGAAGTTGGGAATCTTGATTCTTACTGATTTTTCCCTTAATAATCTTTTGCTAGTGTTTCATTGTCTTTCAACATTTGATGATGCAGATAAGACATTGGGTACAGTCCACTTCTTTCCACCAGAGCAAGTTATTCTCTCTTCCTGGCAGCCGAGATGGCTTTCCTTTCATCTCTGGGATTCAGGAATTCTACCAGTACCTGGGTATTTGTTTTGTTTTTGTTCATCCTGCCTGGTTGCCTTTGAAGAGTCAAGTCCTCCTTTTGCTTTGCAAAGATTTTTTTATTTTTTCCAATTGTCTCCTTTTCTCCTCCTGCAAAACATTTATTTTGAGGCCAAATCTCTCATAGGTTTGTTCTATAAAGTCTCTTTTCACTTATAATTTAGGTCTTGTCTTCTTAGATTAAGATGTTTACATTTTGTTTTATGGTACTAGGGATTAAACCTAGGGCCATCACACTGAGCTACATTTTCAGCCCATTTTTTTTATTTTAATTTTTTTATTTTTAGAGAAGATCTTGACAAATCACTGAATTGCCCAGGCTAGCTGAGAACTATCAATACTTCTGCCATAGTCTCCCAGAGGGCTAGACCTATAGGAGTGAGCCACCACTCTTAGCTTTAATTTTTATTGGTATTGACCTATAAGAATTGTGTATGTTTATTGGGTATAATGTGATGTTTCAAATCAGTGTATGTTGCACAATGATTAAATGAGGTCCTGAGCATATGTGGTGAAACATTCCCAATTGTCTTGCTATTTTGAAATCTTCAAAATACAGCCACCCAACTATGCAGCAGAAATCCAGAACACATACTCCCAACTGTCACTTCATAGGCATCTTATTTCTCTGTTTCATTACCCAGAGCACAAATTTGGTTCTTAGCAGCAACTGATGTTTACTCCATGTATTAAAATTGAGGACGTGAGGCCAGGGTTATAGCTCAGCGGCATAAGCGCCTGCCTAGCAAGCATGAGGTCATGAGTTCGATCCCCAGTACCAAAAAAATAAAATAAAAAAAGAAACAAAAATTAAGGATGTGAACTCCATTATCATTGAGCCATTTTGTCCTCTGATGCTCTCGGAGTTCAGTTCTCTTTTGCCTCTTCCATTTGTTCTTACCACGTAAGCCTCCTTTCTCTTTGCTTGGCTTGACCTCTGTCTTCAAGTATCTTTGGTGGGTCATGATATTTCTTTCCCTAACACGATGTAGTTACTTCTTGGCATGTTTACCAGGGAGTCCAAAGCATTTCTTAGGGGTAGGAAGCTACACATGGCTCCACAAAAGGCCACAGTTCCTGGTGTTAATGGACACTATGCTGGCCAGCAGACTGTCCTATTCAAAGAAATGTATGGGACAACCCATGAACATAAAGGTTTAAAGTTTACTGAAGGTAAAAGAAGAAAAGAAGTAACAATGAAAAAGAAGTATAAAGAGAATAAAAAGAAAAAAAAATAGAGGTGGACAGAAGAGAGAAAGTGCATTTTTCATGCCCAGGGAGATCACTGCAAGAGTAAAAAGATAGTGGAGATGAGTCCAATAGTGGCCATCTTTTATACCTTTCTGGTGTCAGATCCTCACCGTCAGAAGCTGTTCTATACATGCCTCTCTGCTGTGATTTGCCAGCTCTCTGTGACAGACAGGTCATACCCTATTGTCCAACCTCTTTGTCGTACTCTTATCCCCTGCCTCAGTTGGACGGGGGGAAAAGGAGGACATTGTCATGAGGTTCCCGGTCCTTCTAGATGTTGAAGGAGGAGGAATTCCCTCGTAATCCAAAGCCTAGGGAAGCTGTGGGAAACACTGCTTCTAGGAAGACACAGATCAGCTGGTATCTATGAGTACCTTTTGAATACATGTTTCTGAAGATTGAAATCTTTGCCTGAAATGAATGATGAGCTATTAGTGTCTGTCATACTGATTTTCTATGACTAGCATTCACAATTTCAATTTTGGTTTTCTTAATTTAAAAAATACATTTTTTTTCAGGAAGGAAAAGAGGTACTGAAAATTGTTAACTTGGAGCTTTCAACATTGTATTTTCTTTTATCAATAGTCACATACTGCATTGGCCAGCTTTTTGCTCTTGCAAAAAGTGACTAAAACAAACAATTTAAAGGAGGAGAAATGTGTTTTGGTTTACACTTACAAAAGTATCAACCCATCGTCATCAGATCTATTGCTTTAGGCCTGTGGCAAGGCAGAAACATCATGACACTGAGGATGTGGCAAAGGAAAGGTGCTCACCTCATGGCAGCTAGGAAGAGAGAGAAAGATGGAAAAAGAGCCTGAGAAGAGATTACCCTCTGAAACCTTGCCCCTAGTGACCTTCCTCCTCCACCTGGGCCCTGCCTTCTAACAGCTGTGCAACTAATGAACTTTGAAAGGGTTAACCTGTTGATGAACTCAACCCCCTCACAATCACCTCTCTAGGATCCACTTGTGAACTTTGCTGCACTGGGATCAAGGCCTCAGAAAATGAGTCTTTGGGAGGCTACTTCAGGTTTAAACAGTAACTGACACCTAGTATAGATTAAAGATTCAGCTATGTAAGTTTTGGAAGTGAAGTGGTTAGCTAAAGAGTCAGTGATTTAGGGAAATGTCTGTGACCCATTTGCAAAGTTCAAGATGTAAATGACCACTTATTAATTACAAGTGAAGACTTTTTGGACTGTATGATTATTTGAGCTATCTCAGCAAGATGCTCAAAGCCATATGAAATATTATGACTTTATCATTCCCTTCCCTTGGTGCCTGGTCTAAAGGTTGGTATGTTAACTAAGATAATCAGTGAGAATCATTCCCGTGTATCCCCAAAACCATCATATACACATTCTCCCACGGGGAAGGAGATTTATCAGAAAGGACCACTAAATACTTTTAGTTTCCTCAAGCCACCATCTCTCCTACATTGTGTCATGGACTTGTGATGGATTATCCAAACAGTAAGGTCAACATTGGAGAGATAAAACGGCTGGGGTGAGCTGCAGTCTTGACAATATCAGACTTTCTTGGGCTCCTGGAGCATTTTACTTTATTAACCATTTCTCCCTTTCTTGACTCAAGTTATTTCATCCCAATTTTTATCATGTAAGAATCCAGACTATCATAACAGACACACATATGCCTGCATACACGAACATTTTCAAATTATCCTTCACACTATTCTCCCCTTATTAATGGTTTCACTTTCCATGGTTTTAGTTTTTTGAGGTCAACTTTAGCCTGAAATATTCCAGAAATAAATAATTTATAAGTTTTAAATACTTTTTATTGAAGTACACTACTATAATTATTCAGTTTTAGTACTTACTCTTCTTAATTTCTTACTATGTCCAATTTGTAAATTAAGATATATATGAATAGGAAAAAATACAGCATACATAATATCTAGTACTAGTCATGGTTTCAGGCATCCATGAATTTTCTTACAACATATACCCTGCAGAAAAGTGTCTAACTAACTTATAATATAAACATTAGTCAAGTTAGTAGTGTGTGTAGAGCAGTGCTAGATGAAGAGTGATGTGCCCATTAACATAAGATCTACTCTTCTTCTCAAGTAAATTATATTCTTGTAGATGACATAAGTCATAATGCTAACTATACAATACCAGATTCAAATAACAGATCAATGTAGATGTGATCAGTGCCAGTATATGAGACTTCAAATAATGATCTTTTCTCTTTGAGTTTAGGACAATAACAATGGCTAGTTCTAGAGAGTAGAATCAAAGGTAATTTTCCACTTAAAGTATTTATCAAGAGGCCCAAAATATCTAGCATTAAGATTCAAATACTCTCATTTTGCTGCAGAGATAACCATGGTCCAGGATAGAAATTACCAAATGAAGTCCATATAAAGTGTTAAGGAATCTGTAACTCGTTTTTTTATTTCAGGAAGAGTGTTGTATTGCTCACTTTTGCTTTAAATTGATGTATTAACTGTCCAGGTATGATCCAAGTACTCTGTTGAATCCCGCTATGTAAATGATAAAATCATTGTTGAAATTTGCATTTTGGGTCACCATCATCGTCATCATCATCATATAATTACTAAGTGGTATGTTATCCAGGCTGACCCTAATCTCTGCACTGTGAACATGTAAGAACATTTCATTGCTTTTAGTCATTGTATTTGTTTGCATAACAAAGTACCATATACTGCAGGACTTAACAGAAATTCTGGAGGCTGAAGTTTGAGATCAAGGAGCTAGCAGGGTTGATTTTTTTGAGATCTCACTCTTTGCCTGCAGATGACTGTCTTCTCCTTTTCCTCACATGGTCTGCCTCTGAGTTTTCCTTTGTCCTAATCTCTTCTCATTTAGAAACCCGTCATATTAGATTATGGCCCATTCTAATGACCCAGTTTTAGGTTAATTCCCTCTTAAAGACCCAATCTCCAATACAGTCACATTCCACAGATACTAGGTCTTGAGATTTCAATACATGAACGTAAGGGGTGGGGTACAATTCAACCGTAACCGTTACTTAAATTTTTCAAAATGATATTAGAAACAAAAGAATATGTGTATCACCAGAAAAAAAAACATTGTAAATTGAGGGGAAATGTACAGGGGACATAGTCTTCAGAAATTGCTGTCCTCTACTTATCCTAAACACGCCAGGGGCTCCTTATCCTAAACACTCAGTGGTAGAATGTCCAGTTAGCATGCACAGGGCCTTGTGTTGAATCTCCAGCATAAACAAACAAATATATCTCAGCCTGCAGCCTGATGCTGCTGTCTGTCAGCCTCCAACAGACAAAAGCTCAGTATCACCCACTCACAGATGCCCAAAGAAGGGGAATTGTAAAACATAGCAGAAGCATAAGTTGGTGGAAGAGCACATTCCATGGTTGAACAGTTACAGGACATGGAGCATGAGGTATCCCTAGCTTCTCTTATGTGATTTTATTGTTGTCAAGGGAACATTAATGTATCAATCAATATAAATTAATATATATTGTAAGAATTAATGTATGCCATATAATGAAATACGTTATATACATAATATATTGTGTATTAACATGTTTATAAATAACTAATATATACTAAGCCTTTATTTTTGATCTTTAAATATTCTATGTCCTTACTATCACTTTATTAACTATGAACATACATTCGATGTAGGGTAAGGCATTTAGCTTTTCTGGGCTTCTTTGAGCCCTACTGTCCATGCATTTAAAATAAGAACAACAGCTATCTGTCTATCAATCAGACCAATGGTGATAATGATGGCTATGGCATGGGGTTGCAATCTATAAACTGCAAATCACATAATAAAGAGTTTCTGACCCAGTGAGCAATGGTGTATGTGCTAGGACAACGCCAAGTTCTCTTGCTGCAGATAAAATCATGACCATGTTGGTTCCAAAAGGATCCCTATAGGCATTGCCTTCAGGTAGCATTAGGCTCTATAAAGAAAAATTAAAGTTCGATTTAAATTGGGGAAACAATCTCATCTAGCCCTGTACTGGTAAGACAACTGCAAATCTGCTCGTATTTTGTCTGCCTAGTTCATATGGAGAGTTGCTGTCAACACATATATACAACAAATGAACAATCTCCGGTAGTTTTCTTTCGCAAATTAGAAACTTGAGATTGGCAGAGAAAAAAAAATAGAGTGAGAGGGAAGGCATTAGCAGAAAATTCCAGTGAGAATTGGTAATTTCCTTGGCAGACCCCAAGGCAAGTGCTTACAAGCCTGTGTGCCTTTCTCTCCTGGAAGTTTCAACCAAAGGAACTCCCAATCCATTTGTGACCAGTGACATCAGTTATATTAATTTCTAGCACAAGAAAGAAACAAAGAAAATAAGATTTAAGCTCAAGGGCTGATTAAAAATGGGAATGGCTGCAAAAATAAAATAGTGTAAGAGATGCCTATTATTGTATTAATAATATAGATATTAACAGTCATGCGTGCACTGAGAAAGCCTGTTTCTTGTGCTGCTTGTGGACCTGATGTTGCAATTCCCATGCTGGGACAAGATATTTGTGCTTACAGAGTTTCTTACAGGATATCTCTGATTTGCATCAATCGCTGTGTGTCAGCCTGGAGAAAGGACAAGAAGATACTTTGGATTCTATATGGGGAGAAACCCAGAGAGCAACAGTAAAGACTTTACTTGGAGTTGATGGATTCTGATCCTAAAACAAATGTTGTTTGCCTGGTCGTTTGAGTGAACCACTCTGAGCCCATAATTTGTACAACACAAATATCTTCGGACCACCTTTTGTGTGCCAGGAACCAGGCTAGATTTCTTGTGGTGGAAACAGATGGGTAACTACATATTCAAAGAGTGTTGTGTGCAGTGGAATTAGATAGCATGGAAATTGAGCCCTGACCGAGGCTTTTAAAGGAGGGGGCAATTTGACAGTGGACAAGGCGGAAAAGGCTGCATCAGTGAGAGGAACAGTGGGTGTGAAAACTGTTGAGGCAGATTGGGAGCGGCAATACTGTTGAGACTCAACATGGTGATGAGGAGGAGGGATCTGTGTAGACAGCTGGCTGAGTCATGTGGGCTTCTTCCTGCAAAGGACAGGGAATAGGTAGTATAAGTTAGTGTTTGCAAACTCAAAGAAAATAACATTACTTGTTATTAGTATTAGACTTATTTCCTTGCATGGATTACTCTGTTAACTATTTTGTGTTTAAATAAAAAGTGATAACTACTTTAAATACTATTTAATGTGAATTATGCAAATACATATTTATATATAGATATATGCATGCATTTGTAAGCATTCAAAAATAGTGATAGTATATTTTGCTCATAAACTATTTTATAGTATAGTCGTAAAAGATTACAAAAGTAGTATTCATTTCTTGCATGGGCATCTCGATTCTGTTCCCCTCCTGTGTTCTGTCCTTGTTGCAAGAGTTGATTGCAAGATCCACAATGCATTGTGTTTTGGGGAGAGGACAGAAGGAAGCCAAGGCTCTCAATACTACTTACTGCACCCAAAATAAGGTCACCAGCATTTGGAGGTATTTTTGCCACACTGTCTCACACATTAGTAATGTTTTAAATGCATTGCTTCCCTCTCACCCTCCTTTCTCAGAGTTTTCTTGTGCTTTGTGGTACCTGGGCTCGGTGAGGCCAGAGTCAGAGCCTGGGGCTGGGTCTCCAGAGGGGGCACTGTGTGAGAAGCAGCCCTGCAAAGAGTTTCAGGGAGCATCTAGAACATCAGGGAGCTCGTAGAACCTCACTTGTCATTCGACTACCGAGAAAGAATAAACCTTGTATCCTCAAAGGTGTCAAAACCAAGGTTGAGTATGGATTTTTTTTCGTTTAAATTTTTATTTTTGATTGCTGGATATGTTAACACTCTTCCATGTGGAATATTCACCTGAAAGTAACACAGCATGTGGAAGGCACAACTGCTTATCTCCAGGATAACCATTTAGGTCAATAATGCTATAAAATAAGCAATAAGCAATAATGTTTATAAACAGCAAGGTTACAATGGGAGGACTTATTGATGGTAAATACATTGGTGCTTGTCAAAAGGTTTCAATGACGGTAAGCACACGATGCATATTGCCATAGCTACCCAGTGCTATTTAATGTTTTCTTCCACTAAAGAACTTCAAAAGATTTTTTTTGAGAAATGTTTTCCGTATGAATGTATTCCTTCTGTGATGGAGAAATAAACATCAGAGGCAGCCTAATGGAACTGCATTAAGGAAACAAAACATCATGGAAAAGAAAAACCCAGGATGGAGAATAGATTTGGAGCATGGGTTTCTCAGAAGCAAACGGACAGCCAGTCCTTTTCCTTAAGTGGTCTCTGTCTGGAAACTGCTTTACCTCATCCTGAGTGAGATTTGAAGGGAAAGGAGGGTGATTTCATGCTAATAGGATTGAATACAAGTGCATTATCTAGAATGCCTTTTTCCTCAGGTAGGGCTATCGGTATTTCTTATTATAGTCAGTTCATTTATATTTTAAACATCTGCAAGACTACAGTGAAATGAACTCCCTCTTAATCATCACTACAGAGAATGAATAAATACATGCATTTATCTTGCATGCGGTAATTGGCTGCCAAGCATTCTGTGATCCTTTCATTAGGGTGATGAGATCCAAAAATAGATACCAAGTATATTTATTGGAAACTCATGGACCCACCTGAGGTGTAAACAGTTCCTGTAAATGCAGCAGTCTGTAGAGATGTGTGTGGGTGTGGGTGTATGTGCACCTGCCTACACTTATCTTCGTGGAGATTGTGGAAGGAGGAATGGGAGGAGGAAGGAACAGATTCAGTCTTTCACTTGCCGCAGATCCTTCTTTGGAATAAAAACAATTTAATTGACTCTTTTTAGTGTAACTATTGAGAGGAGCTCTCCACTCTTCCTTCTTGTATTCTGGTTTGGAATCAGCTGAGTAGATCTAGTTTCTTTCTGTTTCCATGAGTTGCTCTGGGGCCAGCATTGCCTGCCCTGTAAGATCACTGTAGCCCTACCTTTCCCCTTGCCATATAGTCACAGATTAGGTTTTGGTTAAAGACAACTGTGTATTCCAGAGTTCCAGCATGGATGCTGATGAGAAATGCTAGTGTGTTAGGCAGAATTTTGGTTTCTTTGATTCCACCCTTAAGCCTTCTTGGTGTCACCTCATATCCAGGAAGCAAAGGGAGGAGGAGGGATTGGGATCCACAATCCTCATCTAGAGCATGCCCTCCAGGACCTAAGGACTTCCCACTAGGGCTCATCTCTAAAACATTTCACCACCTTGGGATCTGAGTCTTTCACACCTGAGCCTTTGCAGGACATTTAATATCCAAATGACAGCAGTGTCCTCTGTGGATAAGTGGACTACTCTAATAGGGCAGCCAGGAAATTGACACTGTTACAATCAACTGATTTTATCCAATTTCTTCTATTTTGTATATACTCATTTATGTGAGTTTTAGTGTCTGTATTAGTTCTATGCATCCCTGTCATATGTGTAATTTCGTTGATTCACTGTCTTGGTCAAGATACAGAACAACTCCATCTTTTTATCTTTAAAAAACTATTTACTTCCTGCCCACACTGACCTCTCATCCCTAATCCTGACAAATACAAATCTGTTGGAGTGCTTGTAAATGATATTGTGTTTTTATTGTGGTTTCTGAATGCCCATTGCTTAGTATAGAATTATAGGTTGATATTATTGTGTTGGTATTGTACTCATTGTACTCTGACATTATTTAACTCACTTATTCATTCTAGGTGTTCATTTTTGTATACTGAACTATTCTGTAACGACAATCATGCTATCTACACCATTGAAGATGATCAGGTCATTTCAAGTGAAGTAGTTTCAGTTAAACATGGGTTTCATATAATTTAATAGT
>RJWT010026172.1:0-15896 GCA_004365215.1 Cuniculus paca | reverse complement strand
ACTCATATTTTACTCCAAAAGGAGATAGCTGACAAAGCTTGTTGGCTAAATAGACAAAGATGTTATATTCATATATTAGTTAAGTTCATCTGGGGTTTCCTGCTACCTGACAATCTTTTAAAAATTCCTCACTTTTATTTATTTTATTTTATTTTATTTATTTATTTATTTATTTATTTATTTATTTATTTATTTATTTGAAACAGGGTCTCATATGTAGTTCAGGGTGGCCTGGAATTTGCAGCAATCCTTCTGCCTCTGCCTCTCAAATGCTGGGATTACAGGTGTGCACCACCACACCCAGAAATTCTCTACATTTAATGTTTTATCCGTTCCACGCTTATCAAGCCCCAGCCCTTCCCTCAGTCCTAGCATACAGTATCATCTGGTAAGACAGTTTCCAACTCCATTCCACTTCCACACATCTGCAGCCATTTTCCCTCCTGCCTTAGACGAGAAAACATCAGTCAATCCCTCCAACTGCTTTGGGTGCTTTCTAGACACTGTTCAGATACATTCAGTCTTCTTCTAATGACTCCTTTTCTTCATCCCACACACCACAACAAACTCTTTGCTAGCAACCCAGATTATTCCTCAAGCCACTGCCCCATTTTTTTCTCCTTCCTTTCACAGCCAAATGTTTCAAAACAGTAGCCAACATTCAGAGCCCCTATTCTCTGGGTTCTGGTCATTCCTCAACAAACACAACCTAGTGTTTTTCCCAATTACCTCAAACAGATACTCTTTCAAGGAACAGATACAATATGGAAGGGTGCCGTAGAAGCACTTAAGTCCCCAAATCGACCCTTAGCTCTTTCCTCTTTGCACTGATGCCCTGGCAGATCTCATCCAGATCCCAATTTCAACGATCATCTGTGTACTGAGGGTACTCAAACTTCTATGTGAATCCAACCTTTTCTCTTCAGCTTCAGCCCTGTCACCCCCATATGTACGGAGGAGTTTACTGATCTGAATGTTTCATGTACACCTTCAAACTCAGCACACCTAAAGCTGACCTTCATTTCTTTCCCCTAAACTCTGCTCCAATATCTTGCTCCATCAATGGCATCACCACCTACTCAGGCATCTAAACTTTGGGCCATTTTTTGTTCTTCCTTACAGCTGCTAAGTCTCACTCATCTGACCTCTGAGATGTCTCCCACTGTTGTTGCCTCCCTTTTGTTCTGACTCCTACTGTTAAATCTGGTATCATCTCTGTAACAGCCTCCTAGGTTTCCATGTATCAGTTCACTTAACATGCTCCTCTAAAAGAACACTGATTTGAAAAAGTGATCAGTCTCCTACTGAAAATCCTCTGATCAACTGCCATTTCCTTTAGGACAAAGTCCAAGCTCCTCAAGATATTTATAGCCCAAATTGTTTTTCAACATCTGTACCTACTGCCATTTTCAATGTTCTAGTCACAGCAGATTGAACTCAGCTCAAGCATCACCTCATGAAGCCTACTAATAACTGTACAAGTAATTATTCTTTCATTTGAGCTATCATGGCATTAAAATTTTTAAAACATTGTCATTGAGGTGTAATTTAGGCCACATAAGCTTCACAAGTTTAAAGTATATAATTCAGTGGTTTTTGATATATTCACACAATTGTGCAACCATCACCACTGTCTAACCCAGAACATTTCCAACACTTTGACAAGAAAGGTAGTACCTGTGGGCAGTCACTGACCATGTCCCCCTCTGTCACCCTTTGGCAACCGCTCAACTCCTCTGTCTCTAAGGGTGTGCCTCGACATTCCATACAAATGGAGTCACACAATTTCTGGACTTTCATCTGGCTTCTTTGAGTTGGCATGTTTATCATATACATTAGTATTTCACCCTTTTTATGGCTGAGTAACACCCCACTGTGTGGATATATGACACTTTGCTTATCTATTCATTAGCTGATGGACATTTGGGTTGTTTCTACTTTTTTGGGTAATAAAAACAAAGCTGTTCTGAATGTTCATGTATAAACTTTATGGGAACATACATTCTTAATTCTTTTGGGTACTTTTCTAGGAGTGGAATTGCTGGGCCATACAGTATCCTGGTTTAATATTTTGAAGAACTAGCTGAATGCTGCAGCACATGCTTGTAATCCTGGCACTCAGGAGGCTGAGGCAGGAAGATTGCTGTGAGTCTGAGGCCAGGTTAGGCTACATAGCGAGTTCAAGGCCAGGCTGGACTGCATATGAGACCTCAAAAAACCCAAAAACTAAAACTGGAAAAAAAAAATCATTTTGAAGAACTGCTTAGTTCCAGCATAGCTACAATATTTTATATTTCCACTTAATTATGAGAATAGATCCAGACAGTGCATATGTAAACAAAATATAAACAAATGTTTCTCAGCTTTGTCCACATCCTTACCAATACTTGATATTTTCTATTATTTTGGTTATAAAGTGGTATCTCACTGTCATTTCGATTAGCAGCTCCCCATGACTAACAATGTCAAGCATCTTTTCAAATGTGTATTAACCATTTGCTTTTTCTTTCCTTTTTTTTCCTTCCTTCCTTCCTTCCTCCCTCCCTCCCTTCCCTCTCTCCCTCCTGTGTTTCTTCCTTTTTTGGTGGTACTGAGGACCAAACCCAGGTTATAGCTATACTACTGAGCTATACCCCAGCCCATTTTTATTTTTAATTTGGAGACAGGTTCTCACTAAGTTCTCTAGGCTGATCTGGAACTTGTGATCCTCCTACCTGTTTCCCAAACAGCCTAGAATTATAGGCTTGTGCCACTGCATCTGGCAAGTTTTGAATTTTGATGAAACCCAATTAGCTTATTCAGGTTGTCTGCACTTTTGTTTTTCTGTGGTACTGGAGACTGAACATGTGGCCTCACACATGCTAGTCAAGCATTCCATCACTAAGTTACACTCCCAGTCCTGTGGTTTTGGTGTCATATTAAAGAAACCAATGCCTAATCTAGGGTCATGAAGATTTATACCTATTTTCTTCTAAGAGTTTTATAGTTTTAAAAAAGTTTTGGCTGTTACATTTAATTCTTTGACCCACTTTTAGTTAATCTTTTTGTTGTTTCATTTTTTTTGAGACAGGGTCTTGTTCTGTAATTAGCGCTGGCCTCCAACTCACAGAAATCCTACCTTAGCCTCCAGGATGCTGGGATTACAGGTGTGTGCCACCATGTCCAGCAAGTTAATTTTTGTTAATTGTGTGAGGTAAGTGCAAATTTATTCTTTGCATATAGATGTCCAGTTGCCCCTGTACCATTTTTTTTGAATGGGAATTTCTTCTTTATTGGATTGTTTTGGTGCCTTTGTTGAAAATCAACTGACGATAGATGTACGTGTTAAGTTCGGGACTCTGGATTCCATTCTATGGATCTATAGGTTTATCTTTACATGAGTAACCAGTGTCTTCATTACTGTGTTGATCTATATATACATAAATATTATCACTTATAATGTAGTATATTTCTACTCATCCATTCATGTTCTGGGGGACTGCTAATTCCTCAAAGGTTCATCTCTCATCTATCTTTCTAATTTAACACTACTCTCATCCACTACCCTAATGCACATAGTACCTAGCACACAGGAAGACCTAGTGCTTGTTAAATGAATGAATGTATTTAACCTAAGCTATTCACTCACTAGCATTCTTCCCTCTTCTCTTCTGAATCCTGAAGCCCTACTCAAGGCCCAATGGAATACTCTCCTCTGTGAAGCCTTTTCTCACATATTCCATCACTAAATTAACTGCTCTCTTATGGCCAATTCTTTGTTCCTATTCTCTCTCCTACTGTAATTTTAATTTCCCCCATTAGATTTTAAACACATCAAGGACAATATGCACAATGAGCACTGAAAAAGAAACATGTTGAACTGAAATAAAGGGGTGAGGAAACTGCCACGTCACAGCTATGGTAGGACTGATTATCCCATGCCAGCCAATCAATTTTCTGATTGTTCTCTGTGCAAATAACTTCATTAGCCTCAAAATCTTTCTTCTACCCATCCACCAACCCATGCCCTGTGCCCTCACCCCATTAGTTTGGCTCAGGACTCACTATCCATGCCCACCTTCCACGCATCTTACCCTTCTTTCCTTGGAAAGCTCTAAGATCAACTCCAACTTGTTCTGATATTCCTTAGTTCTAATGTTCCCTCACTTCTGTGTACGTGGTTTACCATTTATTCACTAGCCTAATCTATTACCTGTGGAGCTCAATTATCCTATGCACTCTATTAGTAAAATTATGCGTTAACAAATTCATTTTTGGGGTGGGGGTGGGAGCGTTGAGATAGGGTCTTGCTGCTTAGCCCAGGCCAGCCTTGAGCTTGCCGTTGATCCTTCTGCCTCACCTCCCAAGTGCTAGGATGCCAGGAGTGCAGCACTGTACCCAGCTCTGCTTTAACAAATCCAAATAACAACTCTTCGGTAATCCCGAAGTTTTATTTTTATGGTTTTATAGTGATAGGATATGCACTGCAAACTGAGTTGTATACATAGGCAGACTGTGTTAGTAATGTTTCACTAAGGCAGTGGCTAGGCTATCTTTAGCAGTGGCCTCACCTGTAGCTCTTTTTCCTCCTGCCTCAGCATGTTTCTGAGGATTTGGGTGGCATGCTTCTGAACTTCAGGATCCTAGGGATGGAAGAGAGAACTGAGTGAGAGTTGGACACTGGCTCGGTAGCATAGTTCTCTGAGATCTGCCACTCCCTGGGCAAGAAGGATAGGAGAGTAGAGCTTGGGTCATGGTGTGTTTTGCACATACTCAGGACCTTGCTGGGATAAAGTCAACATAAAGTCTTACTTTGATTTTACTCCTGAACTTCCTAGAAACCTTTATTACAAATCATTGGCTAACTTCTCCAGGGACTTGCTGGGTCAGTCTTCTTTCCAACTGGAAAATCCTATTTCCTGTAACTGCATCCCATCCTCTTTTAAATCTTCATAAAAGCTTTCCTACTCAGGTTATCTTTTTCTCTGCTTTTGTCCTTGTCCAACTCTTTCCCTCTACCAACTGGGATCCATATTTCATTCTTCCAGGTAGCCTTTTTTCTCTTGGAAGCCCTGCTCTCTGACTTAACAGCATATCCTTACAATACCAACTGGCAACAGTCTCTAACTGATGCCTTCTGTCCATGCCTGGGGTGGAGGCTCTCCCCAGTGAGGGAGCACTCTCAGATACTTGGGAACACACTGAACACCACTGGCTGATTAAAACCTCACATGCATTCACACAGGAGGAGGACACTCAGTCATAGAATGTCTTTTTAGGTACCTTGCATTTCTGTTCAACACTGTTTGTCTCCTGGCTCATCTCCACTTAACACAACCTTGTCTAATTTAATCCCCACTGGGGAACTCTTCAAAGGGATCAGAGTGAGGAGGGAGAGCCAGGAAGACCATTACCTGCAGGGGTTTGGGTCCCGTGATGCGTTGTGGAGGTGGCAGAGGTGGAGGAGGTGGAGGTGGTGGTATCATGGGGGTGACTCGGGGAGCTGCTGCTGCTGGCTCCTGCTGGAGCCCAGAGACACCAATGGATGAAGGTGAAGAGCCCAGGAGAGTCAGTGCAACATAGGCACCAGCTGGAGGAAGACAAGGAGAAGCCTGTTCAAGTGGTATTGTTCTGGAGAGCAGATATTCAAGCTGCAAAGGAGAAAACTCTCCCTTTTCCTTTCATTAAACTTATAATCCTGTAGTTTAAGTTCTCACTTGTAAAGCCCCAACTATTCTCTAATCCCTGCCCTCTTACCCTGCATCAACCCAGGTTTCCCTCCTCCCTGCAGAGACCTCAAACATGTGCCACCTCATCCATCCCTTGTTTCCTACTTTATCTCATTAAATGAAACAGTCAACGTGAAGCTGCAGCACCAAATGGCAGGCATTCAAATTTTAGCCTCAGGACTTCCCACACCCTTTTCTTCCCTAAACATTTGTTGCTTCTATTTGATTATCTGTGCAGACTCAATTGTGGGGTCTTCCTGGCTACAGGGTATTTTTTGCTTCCCTCTACTCTCAAAACAGGAAATAGACGAGGAAGAATGTCTGTGAATGCAAGATGGGACAGACAGTATTTAAGTGAGATGTGGTCTTAGTAAGATATGGTCTACACAGGAGTGGCAAAGATGAGTGTGGTAAAAATTAAGCAATCTGATGAGTGTCTTCACTAGAAATGATAATAGGGCTTTGTGGCCCTCTAAGTGGACTGTTCAGAGCCAAGATTAAACATCTACAAAGGAAGTCTCCAGGGTCAGTGGGCATGCTTTGTCCTCCCTCTCAGCCCACTAGTCCCTTAACTTTCTTTGGTGCTCACCCTTTTCCAACTCACATTTGATAAGTTTCACGACCTCCAGGTGCGAGCTATTGGTCACCATGGTGCCGTTGACCTGTTGGAGGGACATAGAACACTGAGTAACGGTGATGGAAACCTTGGGGCTCCTAGCTAAGATTTCAATGTCACTTCATTAGGAAGCCATTTTCTGGGTTCTCTACCTCTGGTTACTTGTTTTTTTCAAATTCACGTTAGAAATTCATTCCAGTTTATATGTGCTATATGTTTTGTCTTCCCAGCCAGTGAATAACTTTTCAGGGACAAGACCTGTTTCCTCATTCATTCATTCATTTCTTTAATGGTTTTCCACCCATTTGCCTCACACGTGTGTACCAATTAGCCCAGTGTACTTTTTCCTTTCTAGGAGACCAGAAGTCTGCATCAGGATTTCTTTAATGCTTCTAGGATGCATTACATGGAAAACAGACCTGAATGGACAGGGCGAATTCCAGTGGTTTAGAACAGCCAAGGATCTAAGGTCAGTACTGCAGGGGGGAATAAACTAGCAAGCTGAGAACCGTAAGGCTCACCACCTCTCCTTAATCTTATTTTTATCATTTATGAAGTGGGGCTAATAACACCTCTTCTAAAAGCATGGCTGCTTTAGAGTCGCAAGGGCCCAGAACATGGAATCCATCTATTTTAATTCTCTTCTCTCCCTCTCACTATATTATCATGCTCCCTCTTGTGGTGCTACACCAGACTCAGTGTATCAAAATGGATGTTGGAGGGGCAGGCCAAGGGCAGAGATACCTCTGCAAGCCTATCAGGGTATCTGGGTCACTCACTTTGATGATACGGTCACCCTCTTTCACTCCAGCTTTCATGGCTGCACCCCCTGTAAGAAGAAGGCCTGGTCAGCAAAGCTCCACACAACCTTCCCAGAAGTCACTGAACCTACACCACGATCCCTATCAGATCCCCATCTGAAACATTATCACATGTTTCTTTGTGAAACACTTCAACTGCTGGGTGGACATCCCATTTTTTCCGGTGACAAATGATTTTCAGGCTGCAGCAGACTCCAGGAGGTCACATTTGCTGCTCATCCCTTACCCTGGCTCAGAAGCCCAACTTCTGATGACCAGCAAGGTGGGAGACAGGCAGGGCCAAGCCCCAGGAAGACTACATCTGATATATGTGAAGTGTCTAGATGTTCCAAGGTCACGTCACATAAACATTGTTATTGTCCAGTGAGAAAAGTGACTTTAATGCATTAAGTATAATTAGTAAAGTAATAGTGGTTAGTAAGAAAATAGAGAAAAGGATTAAAGCAAGTTTTCAAACCAGTAGTTTGTAAGCTATGAGAGGTTCATGAAGATTTGAGGACTCACACCTTTAAAAATAAACGATTATTTCTCTGCTTTTAAAAAAAACTGTTTTAAACTATTTACAGCTTCTTCCTTTAAAATGAACCAGACTAAGGGCTTCTGATGTTGGCTGACTAGAATTTGCTTAGAAGAATATGTTCCTGATCTTTTCAGGTTATCACTCGACTAGTGGCTATAGTGTTCTTGACCTCCATATAGTTTTAAGTGGCTTCTACTGCTAGCTTAATTTATGCCCAGGAAGCACAAGAAACACCACAGTTGAGATTAGTTAATAAAAAGCATAAAAATTATATTTTGTAAATTTGCCTCAAGATGATCATTACATCTGCAAGTTGCATTTATCTGATCAAAACAAAATTCCCACAAGCACATATAGATGTTTCTAGTGCATTAAAAAAATACATATAGTGATGACTACACTCCAATTTGGCTTTTCAATATGGGAACTAAAACTCCTCTCATCCAAAATGTGCTATTTATGGAAAAGTACTTGTAAATAGCTTGAAATTCTTTCACATTTGTAGAAATGAAAACTGGAAAGGAAAAAGCTATTTTGCTTGAATATATGGAACACATGAAATGAGTTCTAATAACTTAAGTGATTAAAATAAACTCTTTAAAGGAATGTGAGCAGTTCTCAGACTTCTGTTAGCATAGAATCACCAGGGCAATCTATAAAATCACCCAGGCAATGTGTATTCTTGGGCCCTTGTCAGAAAAATGATTTAGTATTAAGGTTGGGTCGAGGAATAACGATTTCAATCATTCTAAGGCCTATGTGTGACTCTGATGGAGGCAAAACACAAATAGTGAACTAAACAATTTGGAAAAGACAACAGCAATTACTTTGTTACTCTTGTGATCTCAATACCAATCCAAATTAAGTCTTTTCAAAACACACACACCCCTTATTTTATTGCAAGTCATCTTTTTGTTCTTTCCTCTTTGATTCTACCTCTACTCAGTCTAAGAGGAGAAGGGAAAATGAAGGGGAGCTGAACCCACATTTCACTGGAGGGGATCCCATATTTTCTGTATCTGACAGATGGTAGAGGCAAAGTACATGTTACTGGTTGTTCTACTAGCTCTATCTCATCCTAGTTTGGGAACTCTGAAAAACAAAGGAAGCAAAGAATAAAACTATCTTTTTAGAGCTTTACTCTAGCATGTAAAAAATAAACCTACCACTGGTAAAAGCTCCCAAATATTAAGATTCTATAATTATTTGCATCCTTGTATGATCCACATCTTTCATATTGGCCAGACATTTGTAGTTGTCGTTTTATTTTTCCTAAACATATCCCATGTCTTTCTCCAAAGTTACTGCAAGTATATTTTCCCTTCTCCTTTTCCCTAGGGTGAAATGCTAGTCTGCTCTTACCCTTTCCTGTGTTCTCCTACAGGACAAGCCAATAGATGATCCATGTCACTGGCCCAATCCTATTTACTACAATAAAGTTCATCCCTATATACTGTCCTGCAACCTCTCCCTCCTGCTTGTCTTCTTCAACCTGGGCCACTAATAATGATTTGACCACTTGGCATATGACAGAGCTTTGACTGTCCACAGCTCTTCTGTACATAACTGGACATATAACAGATTTCCTCGTGAGCCCCTACCACTCCTAACTCCCTTCCCACCAAATGCCTATTCTGCCAATCTGGTTTTTTGTTTCCATCTTTCAGACTATTCCTGAAATCCTCTTTTTCCTAAGGGACTTCCCAAAATGATCAGAAGGGAAGTGACTATGCTGCTTGAGCCAGACTGCCCAAACAAACTTCCAAATACCATTTCATCTGACATAATACCTGATACTCATCATCTATCTTTTGGTAATTTATTAATGTTAACTGATTGCAAATAAATGTACTCTAAAACCATTGACCAGTGTGCCTGTGAACTGTAAACCTCCATTGTAAGTGACCACCTGAGCACTCAGACAGGTAATGTGGAGGTCAGTATAAAGAAGGGAGCCTTCTGACTCCTCCTCATATCTTGTAATTCAGATGAGGGTCTCACCTCGATGGCAATCTGGTATTTGTCCAATGACCTGAGGGCTGTCCTGTTGGTTTTGCACTTCCCAACTGGAGAAGCAAGCAGTGTGATCTCTAATGCCTTGTGGCTTGGCATTGTGAAGACTGACCCAGACATCTATGGGGAGTAGTTTTACAGTAATTCATTCTTGGTCCCCAGGGCTCCTCCCTCCTCTACCCACCTATCATGCTTCACTGTCACATATATGTGCCTTTCAAGGGATGTCCACTTCAGGGGAGAGGGAAGCACTCACCGGGCCGCACAGACTGAACCAGAACAATTCGATCCCCACTGACTGTGAAGCCAAAGCCATGCTGGTCCTTCTGGATGATGACACAGCGTTGAATAAGACCTGGCAGGGGTCAGAGAGAGAAGAAGACTGGGCCAGCAGTCTCTGAAGGTTGGGACATACATGCCAAGGTCAACTCAGGAAAGACTCAGGGCATTTCTTCCTCAAGAAGCCTTCCCAACCTAACCCAATTCCCCAGACTCATCCTGTCCAAACACAGGACATGCTTCCCAATGACTAGCAAACATTTGGAATGCCATATGAGAAAACCCTTCTCTGTAGTGCTATACTGCTTGTCTCTCATCCATGTCAGTCCTTTTTGGTTTGTCTGGGTGAGACTGGTCAAAGAAGGGGAAAGACTAAGTCCAACTACCCTCCTAAAGACTAATGCTACAGCAAAAGAATGTTCTGTTGGTTGACTGAAAACTTTATGTCACCAATGACACCAGCAGGTGGGACTAACACTTGCTGACTATTTCTTGCAGCGTTGGATGTCTCATAGCAGATGACTGAGGGCCAATCCCTTGCCAAGTCCAGGAACAGACAAATGACAGGAGGAAATCTTTTTATTCACATGAATACCATCTATGGAACTTTAAACAATGAAAAGAAACTAAGGCAATGACTACTGACTGTCTTCATTGTTGTGAGCATGCGACAGGCATTATGTATGTGTGACTGCATTTTGTGATGACTCAAGAATGGGTTCCAGAGCTAAACAGAACTGGGTCCACATCCTGATTCAGTCTCCAACAAGCTTGGACAGTTGGGCAGGTTTCCTAACTGCTCTATGCCTCAGTTCCCTCATCTGTAAAATGAAGACAATAAAACCTACTTTGTAAGGGGACAATCTACATAAACCAGTAACACAAGCTCTGGCACACATTAGGTGCTCAATATAAAGACTAAGGTGCTTTATGTTTGGGATGTGAGGATATGTGCTCTGCTATGTCTATGTGCTAATACCAGGGAAGTTGTTACCTGTTGTCTCAGAGGTGTCAGAGGGCTGTCGGTGGTGAGAAGGGGACTTGCGTTCAGGTGCAGAATCTCCCAGGGAAGACAGGCTACTTAACCTAGAGAAAAGAAGTAAGCAATATCTATCAGTGAGCTGGTCAGGGGTACCAGCAGAAAAAGGCTGAGTCAAAGGGACCCTGAGTCTTGGATAATGAGAGACTCATCCACCCACCTTGTCAACTGCTCAGTCTGGTAAGACTATCTATGTCTATCTACACTGCTGGCAAAACCACCTATCTGGAAAACTGACCTGCCATGGGCAAGCATAATTTCTTTAATACCCAGCAAAGAGTGAAGAGAAATAGCCTTTCATGGAGTCAGGTGACAGACAATAACAAGAAGGGGATACGCACATGTACACGCATTTGTTGGGTCTTACCAGGCTGCAATGGGGCTGATGAAACAGAACGGAGCAGCAGAGAAAATGAATGCAAGAAAAAGACAGGAGAAAAAACAAACAGCTAGTTAGTGTTAGGTGATGATTTGCAAAGAAAGAGGGAAGACATTGCAGGTCAAACACATACAGAGGCCTGCATGAACATAGCAGAATGCTGCAATGGCTGTAGCAGAAACAAGCTCCCCACTTTAGCTTCATCTCCTTGAACCTCAGAGTACCTCTCCAAAACAGCTGCTTCCAGGAGGGGAATAGGGCATTTAGTTTTAACCTACTGGATCACTGGCCACTTATACACTGTTTTAGAAAGGCACAGCAATACTGGTGCCCTGAAAATTCCACTTATGTTTTGGGCACCATGGGAGAACAGGAATCTGGTCCATTTGGTAGTAGTACATTCTAACCTCATAATCAGCCCCATTCCCACAGCCAGCCTGAGGCACCTTATACTTAAGATTCTAAACCCTCAAAGTACTGCAGATCACCAAACCAGATTCGTTGCTTGATCTCTTTGTTAATTAGAATCTCTACGGGAACACAAGAAATTCAAATCATTGCTGTGGCCCTTGTTTTTAGAAAACAGTATAAATTGCCGTTTCCAAAGTATTAACCGCTGCCAAGGGGCAATTTCTTGCTTAACTACAGTAAATGATTAAGTAGAAGTCTATGGAACCAGTGAGTGTAAAGGCTTAAAACACTGGAAATAATCTAAATGTTCACAGTGGATAACTGGTTAAATCCATTATTTTATATCAATATAATGACAGACTCTGGCCATTTAAAACAATGAGAAGGCACTTTATATAATAATGCAAGATACTCATGATATTTTATTGGGGAGAAAAAAGCAAGATACAGAACTATGTGTACATTGAAAACACTAGATAAAAGGAAGAAAAAATTATTTGTTTATATATTTTACATATTTGCTTATGCATGCAAAAATATCTAGCATGTTTCTGGAAGAATATAAAAGAAATATAACATGGGTTGCCTCTGAGGAGGGGCAGTGGATGGCTGGTGCATGAGGATGAAGTAGAGACTTCTCTTTATATTCTCTTTTGTACTTTAGTTCTGAAACAAGTGAAGACAGTATCTATTAAAAAAAACAACTAAACAGGAAGGGATTTTCTTCCCTATGTGCAGTGGCACCCCTCTTACCTGGACAGGTGAGACTGCTTTTTATTGGCTGATCTTTGGATCAGAGAGAGAAGGACATCAAAGAAGAACAGAGCGTGGGGCCCAGCAGTGAGCGATGCAGGAAAGGAGGAAGAAAAACAAAACACAACATAAACCAGACAAGCAGACAAGACATCGGATATAACTGATTCAAAAGAAAAACTGCAATAGTGCCAAGAAAGACCCCGAGGTGGAAACTTGCCACAATACAGTAGATGAGTTTACTAAAATGCAAATTTACCCATGTGATTTGCAGTTTAACGCTATTTTAAGCTTCCCATAAACTCAGGAGAAAGGTCATCTTGTGTCTCCAACCTAGGCCATCAGCCTGGTGCCTCGGCAGGAAGTATAGCCTAATGTCTGACTGAGAGGCCCTCAGGTGTCTTCCACAGATTCCAGTGCCCTGCCTTCCTGCAGTATGAACACTCAATGTCCAGTTGTCAATACAGCTGCTAGGACAAGGCTGGAAGGTCCTTGAAGGCAGAGAGTGTTGCTGTGCAGGGTCTCCCATACCTGACTCAGTAGGTGCTCAGTCCTATTCTTGATCCCTACTGGCCACCATTCTCCCTTCACTTGTGATCACTTCTGGTTTCTGGCTTTGTCCACAATGGTCTTTTCTCCTACGTTATTCCCTGTTACTATACATACCTACAAGCCAGAAAAGGTAAATTTTCAGAAGTTGAACTGGCTTTCTTCCAATTACCCTATTCCATCATTCCCTGTATACATCCTACTTCCCCACTCACAGTAAAGATTAAGCTTTGGTAATGTAATAGAGGTTTACCATATTCTAGAATCTAGAACTATCTCATACAATGAGCTATAAGCTACATGTAGCTATTTGAATTTTAATGTTTAAGTAAAATGAAGCAGTTTCTCAGTTGTACTAAGTACATTTCAGACACTTAATAGCTACATGTGGTTAGTGGCCACCATACTAGATAGTGCAGATTAGAATATCCCCATCATCCCAGAGAGTTTTACTGGACAGTGCTGCTCCAGATACTGTTCGGCAACAGGGATATGAGTGGATGAGGAAAACATGTAGATCTTTTATACAAATACTTAGAGACCAGCAGCCTCTGATCAGAAAGGGTCTCCAAGAAATTACCTTTAATATCTTTTGGTTCAACTGGTCATCTGCTGTCTTTGGTCAACCTGTAACACCCCATTACCAGGTTATCTGTGCTCGAGTTGAATTGCTCCTCACTACCTCCAGAGAAAGCCTGTTTTACCTCAAGGCACCTCAAGTCTCCTCCTTGCTGGGCTCTTCCCTGCTCCCTCCCCCGCTTCCTTCCTTCCTTTCTTCTTTATTTCCCTCCCCTCTCTCCCTCCCTCTTTTTGGTATTGGAGGTGTTTGTGTGAATCCAGGGCTGCACACATGCTAGGCTCACACTATTGCTGAGCTCCACCTGGTTTGGCTTGAGCTGAATCTGAGCTGGGACATGAGGAACTCCACATAAATTGAAGGCAAATGAATCAAGTGTGCATGTATTTAGCTATAAAAAAGAAAAACTGTCAGGGGCATGGACAAAGACCATTCTAACAGCCACTGAAAGTTCCTCTAAAAGACACAATCACAGGCTGGGGCAAGCACAGGGAGAACACACAGACTACCATATAGGTTTGTGGCAATTTGATTTTTTTCTCTCTCTGAGAGCTTAAAGAAGGAACTGGAAGAAGAAGAGATGCCTTACAGAAGGCAGGCTGGGCAGATGGAAAGAATGGCTTCACTGTAGGGTAAACTGGATTTTGAGTCTGAACACAGGATTTAGAAGGAGGTCTTTGGAAGTTTATAATCTGAGAGAGAAGGGAGGACACAAAAGAGAAAGGAAGGTAGTTTGGCAAGAAACAGGTGGCCTCTCATTAAAATTTGGCAACAGAACTCAGATTACACTCAGCCTAAACCCTGGAGGCATAGGGAAGGCATTGGAAAGTAGAGAACTTTACTCCAAATTTGTGCTCTCTAAATGACACCACTGAGACAGATTTTCTGACTCAATCTCTTATTTACTCCTCATATTCACTCAGTCAGGACTGGGTTGGATGGTTTTAGAATCAGACTCTCAAGGAGTACAGAACCTGAATCCCTCACACTGGTCATTTACAGTAGGGTTTATGCTCCTATGAGAATCTAATTTGCATTTCTCTAATGGTCATAGATGTTGAACATTTTTTCATGTATTTGTTGGCTGTCTGTACTTCTTCCTTGGTAAAGTGCCTGTTCATTTCACTTGCCCATTTCTTGACTGGGTCTTTTATTTTAGACGGTGTAAGTTTTTTGAGTTCTTTACATATTCTAGATACTATTAGTCCTCTGTCTGCGGAGTAGTTGGCAAAAAATTTTTTCCCATTGTGTAGACTGTCTTTTTATTCTACTGATTGGTTTGCTGTACAGAAGCTTTTTAATTTGATGTAATCCCATTTGTTGATCCTTGCTGTTATTTCTTGTGTAAGGACGGTTCTGTTTAGAAAATCCTTTCTATGCCTATGACGTCAAATATTTTACCTATTTTATTTTCCAGTAGCTTCAATGTTTTTGTTTTAATGTTAAGACACCATATTACAGTGATACATACATATCAATGTTTATAGCAATGCAATTTATAATAGCTAAATCCATACCCATCAACAGACGACTGGAAAGATAAAATGTAGCGATATAAAATGGAATACTACTTGGTTATAAAGGAAAAATTTGGACATTTGTAGGAAAATGGATATACCTGGAAAATAATATTGAATGAAATACACCAGATATGCAAGCTTGAAAACCATATGGTTTTTCTCATTTGAGTAAGGTAAAGTATAAAGAGATTAATACAGGATGGACAGAATTAGACATGGGGCTGGATCTCTGGCAAATGGGAAGGGATTCAAGAGAACAAGGGCGAGGGAGTTTAGGGGAAATAGGCAGAATAAAGATATGCCAAGTACAGGAACCTAATAACCTCAGTGAATGTAAACACTGTATGCCACAAACACGAGCTAAAAGTAGGAATATCAGTAAGAACAAAAACAGGGAAAGGGGACTTGTGGGGGAAGGAAGGGGAAGAGGATTAAAAAAGAATAAATTGCCGGGCGTGATGGCACACTCCTGTAATCCCAGTACTGGGGAGGCTGAGGCAAGAGGATCATCACAAGTTCAAGACCAGTCTGGGCTACAAAGTGAGCCCAAGGCCAGCCTGAACTGCATAGCAAAACCCTGTCTCAAAAAAAAAAAAATCAATTATGTACATGTACCCCCTTCCCAAGATGACTGTGAACTGCATTTACTGCAAATAAGAATTAAAAAAATTATAAAAAATAAGAGAATCTAATGCTAACACTGACCTGCCA
>RJWT010026171.1:0-15871 GCA_004365215.1 Cuniculus paca | reverse complement strand
GACCATACTCATAAGTGAAATAAACCAAACACACGTGTAAACACCACATTGCCTCCCTAGTGTAAGAAACTGAAAGACTCAATAAAATACAAAATTCCTGATAAATATGGAGAAATGGTTCTGAAATCCAATGGTGCTTTTATTCTTTGATTTGATTGGTTTAAGATGCTTTCCTACTATTTGAAAGCTATAAGTGAGAAAATAGGAACAGCTCTTTTGAAAAATGTGTCACTATAGTAGCCATTGCTCATTTCTTGTTATCCAACTTGAAGACGTGTATTGCTATTCTCTTTTATCTGGTTTTATACTACTTTGTTTTGTTTGAGTTTATTGTCTGTAAATGTAAGAACAACCATTTTGAAGAAAGCAAGAGACACTAGGGTAACCATTGTTAATCTCCTGTTGTTATGTTTTGAAAACCTTTATAGCTTGCAGTGTTCTGCTTTGAAATGCTGTATTATGTTTGACTCTATTCTGTTTTCTTTTGCTTTTTTCATTGTTTTGTTTTGTTTTGTCCTATTTTCTTTAAAATAAAAAAAATTTAAAAGTTTTTAAAAAATAAAATAAAATTTAAAAATTCAAAAAATAAGAGTGAAAGTATATGTAGCCATAGATGTATACCTGGATCAAAATGGAAATAGTTTTTCATTTAGGTGAGCTTTGTATGTTGATTATCATAATGGACCAATTTATGTAACAAAAGACAATGTATGAGGGTCACTTCTAAGTAATTTAAACATGAACAGCTCAATATTCTGCAGAATGTTCTCCAAGTACTTATGACAAAACTAGCATTTATTTGCAATTGGAATATTGCTTTCATGTGAAAAATGTTCTAGATCATAAATGGTTAGTATTCATATATATACACACACAAATGGATATTTAGAAGATGAATTTCTGTCAAAATTCAAATCTCACTCATTTCATATATGCCTATGTGCAATACTTAAATACAATCTCATACATTTCCTTGATGTTGATCATGAAAGAATTTTTCATAGTGATACACCAAGTAGTGTTATTTGTTGCATATTATCAGTACTATCACAGTTTTTTTATCTTTGAATATTTTTTTTGTGCACTGACAGATAATAGGAAATCAATCACAATGCATCTGTGGATATTTCTGTGAGGCTAAATGAAGTGGAACATGTTCTCATTTCTTCAGTTTCCTTGGTTGTAACATTTCAGCTCTCACACTGACTCTTGAGGAATATTTTTTTTCTTATAAGTGAAAATTACCTTAAATTTCTTAAGTGATTTTTGTCCTCTTCTTCAAGTGACTGGTTATCACATATTCTTCCTGTTTTGCATACACAGAAATACAAAGATTCACTATAACATGATATAAAAATTCACTGATTCCAGTTACAATCATGATATAATGTAACCAGGCTTAAGCTATCCTTCTAAATATTAAAACAATAAATTTTATTGAACTACATTAGTGAGCAATGATTAATGCTCAATGTTTCTATAATTAAGAAAATGATATCATCCTTACCTACAGCAGTAATGTTTATAAATGTTTCCCACATCACACCTCTGTAGAGCTTCTTTTGGGATGGATTCAGCAAATTCCACTCTGCCATGGTGAAGTTCACAACTACATCCTCGAAGGTCACACTCTCCTAAATAATGACATGTGTCCTAAAGGTTAGAAACACACCCTGGTATATCTCATCTCCTTCTATAAAAAGCTGAACTGAGGGTCATTCTTTTAAATATTAACTGCATGTCAGGATCATCCAACCCATGTATATGCAAGTATTTCACACAGTAACTCTGATGCTAGACTGAAACACACTGTCAAAGCAATCACAGAACAGTAGCACTACTTGTCTTGTACTGTCATTTACACTGTACTCTTGCACTATTTTAAAAAGAGCTCAGGGAACCCACTCAGGACCCATTCTGTCTCTCTATCAGACAAAAGCTTTCTCTCAATAAATATGTCTTGTTCTTAACCTCTGTTTTTCCTAGAATTCATTGTTCAATTTTGGGGAACACAAAATGGCATGGGACATTTAGTAGGTTTTGAGTTTCTTTCTCTTATAGCATTTGAAGGTCTTCCTCTGAGATCATTGGGTGAAGGTAAGAGCTCACTTTTGTTTCATACACTCTGGACTGGGACTCATTTAGGTAACAAATTTTATGCTTCAAATTTTGTTATTTCTTTGCCCATTGCTCATAATTGCTTATGTTTAGTTATAGTTTTGTTAAAATAATGATAAATCTAAGATAAAACATGGGAATGTTTTAAGGTTGCATTTCTTTAATAGAACATTTTTATTATTTTGTTGCTGTACATGTTACATTTGAATTAGCTACTAAATTTACTGGTACTCCCTGCTCAACTTTAGACAATAATGCTAGAGAATAATGTTGAAACACCTCTAGTAGGCTTTAATATAAACTTCTGTAAAATGGGTCTCCTTAAGTAAACTCTAGCTCAGGCTTAGAAAATATACATGACTATAATAAAATATGGGACTCCTTCCACCATTTTAACAGCATTACACTGGTGGTCACTCTTTAAGTCTTGGGACACAGGTTGCACTGAGACAGACTGGCTCTGGTCCTCCTCTACACTGTTGAGGAAATGTCAAGCCTATTCTGCTTCATTTTCCTTTCTTTGGCTTTACCTCTAGTCTTTCCCCCCACTTTGTACTTTCCTTTTTAGAGGCATGTAAAATTAGAGAGAAAAGAACTCTGGGCTGTTCCAACCTTTTCCTCCAAAGTTAAGCCCATAGAAAAAAAGCATTTGCTAACACCAAAGATGGGGAAGTCACCTCACCTGAGGGACACATACACCATCTTTGGGTCAGATGAGACATTGGAATTTTGCCCATCCAGGAGAACACACATAAAAGCCATGTCCCAGCTTAGTGTTCTGGGCAAGTCTCCTCCAGAGACTGAACCTGAGATACAATGGAAAGAACCAACTTCTGGGTGAGACCAGAAGGAGTTATTACCAAAAGCAGCACATTTAAGGGACCAAAACACATTTAGACTAAGGAAGCTCTCCAATCTTTCAAGTTGTGAATTTTAAAAGCATTATTGTAAACTTAAAGCACTAGGTAAAAATCCTGCTCAGGCTTTTAACTATCCCTTATAGAACTTTGAGGAATAGTAGTTACTCTACCAGCTAATTAGATACTCCTACACCAGCTTCCACTCTTAAAAGCAGAGATCAGGTTTCCTCAGCATCTCTTTGGTGAATCCCCACTGAAGCCAGTGTTCAATGGAATCAACAGAATGTTGACCAGACAGATGGCTGAATTCCTTTCTGGAGACTTGACCTCTGTTTCTGTGGGCCAATAGAAACTGAGAACAGCTGAGAGCTCATGGCCAAGTCACTCAAAGTTTCCTCGGTGAAAACTGACTCCCTAACTACAGACAAATCTCCACTTATCTATCATACTTACTTCACTCCTAGTGGACTAGAAACTCTCCCTAAACTATTCAGTGGATTTTAAGATAACTTAATACTCCCTCTCCTTTCAGAGATTAGGCTAGGGCAGCCTTCAACAATTGTTTACATCTCATAGCAGCTGGTAAGTTAATGATTTGCCTTTGTGCCTTACCTATGTTAATTAAGAGTAAATAGTCTTCTTTGTATGTGTGCACTAAAGACTGATGTGGTTCTGCTAACATATAAAATGTGAATGCTGCATGGTAATAAGTTTAACCTCTAAGCTTCAAAGATATAAAAATTTAAAGCATAGCCATTGCTTGCTACTGAGAGAGATTGCCCAGGTGATTAAATGCTTAACACAACTGTCTTGGAGGTTTCTTTGCCCTAGGGCCCAGGGTTGAATTCCCCAAAGTCATTTGTTACCTTATCTATGTGCAGAGGTGATCTCCTTCACAGTACAACCAGAAAAAATGCTCTAACTACTTCCAACTCACCTTTTGAAAACAAATTAAGCTAGAACTAGGAAAATGTTCAGGTGACTCTGATAAGTACAATGATGTTTTTAGCAGATTTACTCAGACTTATGAACTAGATTGGAAAAATGTAATGTTAATCTTAAATCACACACTGACTTTTAGCTATTGCATTTGGAGATGAATCTCATATTAATTTTAGATAGCCAAAATAACAGTCAGGGGAACCACTCATTCCCACTGGGACACAAGCTAGATTCCTTTTACTAGGGTCCATCAGATCTTGTCCAGAGTTGTATGACACATATTGAGTCCTTAACTACACTCAACAGGCCTTAAATGACACAGTATCTGGTCTCTCTCTTTCCTAAATGAAGAAGTAAAATTAAATGAGACGGTATCCTCCAAAATCATTATGGCATTAGATGTTCTAACAGCAATGCAGGAGGGACTTGTGCAATTTTAAAAACTAAATGAACATATTTGAAGTCAACAAATATATAAATTCAGAAAATTAGGGAAAATAGGGGCTATGCACTGAGTGCATCATGTCACTCTGCACCATGTTCTTTGGGAAGTCTGAGACTAGGGCTAACGGTGGCCCTAACAGGGCCATCCCTGAGCCTCAGGCAGGTGAGTTCCCAGAGAGAACTAGAGAAAACTACTGCAATATAAAAATGGTAATCATGCCACAGAAAATAGGATATTTCATGGCTCTACATTTATGCAGATGATAAATGACATTGAGAAGAAACTATTAAAAGTATACTAGAGGCATTAATGAAAAGTTCATGTAATCCAATACACTAAACTCTAAAGGACAGACATCCTACAATTATATCAATGATCACAGAACAAAAAAATGTCCAAAAGCAATGGCAAATACCTGTGCTCATCCATGGAAAAATAAGAGAATTATTTTCCTTTATTATTCTATATGGGACCTATGAATTGTTGTCAACAACATAAAAGTGGGCAACTTGCCATGGGCTATAAACCAGTTATCCACAAAGAAACACAGAGCTTTAAAAATGCACTAGCAGATTCATGCACATCATGGGACACACAACAAGCAATCATCACAAAACACTTAAGTTTCTTTGCTAAGCATTCCCTTCAAAGATATTCTTCATATAGATAAATTACTTTTTGATTCCATCAAATCTATGCAGAAAAAAAGCAAACATTTTCCAATAAAGGCCCTACAGCAACCAGAATTACTCCCTTAAAAAGAACAAATTCACAAAATAATCCACATGAGACACAAGTTTTCCAATATTCTTCAGCTGGTTATACTCAAGAGTATTTCATGATAGCCATCAGTTTAAAGCAATAAAATATTTTTATCATAATAAATCACTTATTCAAAAATGTTATTTTTAAAAGGTAAAACATATTGGAAAATATTCAATGTCAGTTGTCCATTTTTTTCCTATGCATTGCTTCCTTCCCCATTCTACTTGAGTGTAAGGCCCCCGTGTGCTCTATCCCTAGTGATTTCCATGCTCTATTCATCTTCTTAAACTATTTCTGTACACCCACACAACACATGCAGGTAGTCAGTCCTATAATAAATTCTAGGTACCTTAGAAGGTCCTTCCCATTTTAAAAGGTGAAAATGCCCAAAGATTGAATCCTTCTGAGGCCAAATCACACCATTCAATTGAAATTATAAATCTGATGCTGTGTTACAGAGCCTATGATGACATTTAAATCTATACTACATAAAAACCTGTTATGGCTAGCCCTAACCCTAACCCTGAAGCTAAGCACTCAGTCTGATTTCTACCAACAGAAAATTTCTGTTCTATCCCCTTACCTGGGTGATATATGTCAGAGTATGACCAAAGTGGGGCACATCACTATGATAATATTAAAAGAACTCAAGGAAACAAACAAAAAAAAACAAGTACCATTCACTTTTTCCAACAGTATTACATCATTCTCCTGATTCAGTTGTTGTGGAGAAATACTTAAAAGACAACATTCCAAACTGGGAACATTTAGGTAAGGCTTATGTTCTACAGGAGACAATATGAAAACTTGAAGGAAGGAGTTTACACATATTTGATTTTGAAAAGGAAAATGACTTGACTAAACTAAGTGTGACTGAAGACAAAATGTATTGAAAATGCACAAAAGTAAATCCAATTATGCAGACAACACTGCTAAGTGTTAGATTCTCTAACCATGCTCAACACACATTCCTCGATCTGTATTTCAGAAAAATGATGTAACAGAAAGCCACATTTATAATAGAACACTAAAAACAATATGTACATTATTGAATGCAGTACACTGTCAATCACTGGTTGCTCACCCATGGTGTCCTGTTTCTGAGACCAGAGACTCATTGCTGTATCCCCTAACATGAGCAAGGAAGGTTTTGTATTGTGCCATGTACCACTAGTGTGAACAATCAGTAAAGTGTAAAATTAAGAGTTAAACTACAAACCTTTTCTCCTAACTAAGCCCTCATGGACTTTAGAAAAGTTAATTTAGCATGGACATATACCCACACTATTCATTTTCTTTTGAAAAAATTGTTGTTCAGTTATCCAGGGTAGCCTTGGCAATTTAATACTCCTAAGTCTCCAATGTGACTGGCATTAAAGTTGTGCACCTCCATGTCTCAGTGAAGTTTACTTTACCCAAACACTGAAAGCTTGGTAAAACTTGGTGACTTGATCATAATTACCCAGACATGGTGGTGCATGGCTGAAATTCTAGCCCTCAAGTGGCTGATGCAAGAGAATTTAAGTATAACCTTACATAGTTGAAGACCAGCCTATATTACAGAATGAGATCCAGGCCCAAAAACTACAACAAAAAAACAAAAAATTACAAGATTATAACAAGGCAGCACATGTCTGTCAACTCCATATTCAACAGTATCAACTCAGTATGACCCAGTTTCAAAACATAAAGAAGCAGGAGGAGGAGGAAGAACATTTATTTTCAAATCTGAGAACATGTCTGTAGAGGCAAAATTTGAGTTCAGTCCCTGAACAACAAGAAACATCAAACATGCCTTCAAATCTTTGGTGTCCAATATATTTTCAAACCTCAAATACTAATGTTCTAGTTTTCTATTGTTGCGGGAAATTTCCCAAACCAAGCCAAACCAAAAGGAAGACTCTGCACAGAGGAGATAAGAAGACAGCATTTAATCTTTACACCAGTGGACTGCTGGATTTTCATGCTAGTGGACTGCTGCAGGGATAATTCCTCTAAAAGCAGCTGTTGGGAATCAGGAAGGAGTTTAGTCTATATAGAATTAGAAGTGGGAGTTACAAAGAAAGTGACCAAATGTTACATGACTGGTTACATACATTGAATCATACATTGACAGACAGGCTAGTCTTGAAACAATAGAAACATTCCAGGAACCAGGGGAGGGGGCTCTTGCAGAATGAGCACAGTTAAAGTCATTACCATAATACAGAAATGTTCTGGAGAGAGGGCCTTTACTGAATGAGCACAGTTAAGGGTATTACCATAATACGGAAATGTTCCCAGAGAGGGACTGAATGAGCAATTAAGGTGATTAACCTAATACAGAAATGCTCTGGAGAAGGCCTTCACTGAATGAGCACAGTTAAGGGCATTACCATCTCAATGTGTTTCTACATTATAACCATGCCCCAACACTATCTTACCTCAAAAATGATTAGTTGAGATGATCAGTAGAAGAAGCAGTATTTATTTACAACTAAGTTTCTCTTCTTTGTATTGGCCTGTGAGCTTTTCTTACTCTCACCAATCAAGCAGACCATCCTTCAATAGAGTCACAATAAAACAAGCTCACCTCAGAAGTGCTTTACAGTTCTGTTTGCTGATTTGGCCTCCCTCCAAATTCCCCTGCTCTTGCATTTCCTTTTTAATCTCCAGAGCTTTTGTTATTCAAAAAGCACTTTTGTCCTTGTTCTTTCATATGCCTGCAGATCTTAACTATGGGAACAGACCCCTACTTCAGTAGTTGCTCAAAACAAAGTCCATCTCAGTAAGTGTTTCAATTTACAAGTCAATGTCTAGACACAGTCCAAGGACTACAGCAGTTATTTCAGGGATGACACCCATTTCCTCTGTTCCACTCACATTTATCATGACTCTACATCCCTGTAGATCCCACTGATCACAGAGCTTCTCAGTGTGAGATTAAGAGACAGTACCTTCAAGAAGTTGTTCTTGGCAGGAACACTTTCCCCTCAGAAGCAAACACATTGTCAACCCCTGAATATTTCTCAGCATTCTAAACTCTACGAAGAGGCTCACCTCAGCAGTCCAACTGTACAGAACAATTTAGCTACCTTAGAAATAAGAAACCTAGCTAGGGAAAGGGACTGAGATAGAGTTTGGAAATTAGTGGTTTTGCTAAGAATTAAATTGAAGGCCAGTGATATTGCTCAGCAATAAAAGGACCTGCCTGGCAAGCACAAGATGCTGAGTTGATTCCAGGAACCAGAAAAAAAAATAACACAATAATAAACAATGACCAACCACTTGCTGAGAGTTCATGGTAGTGAACTTTCTCACCCATGAAAAACACAGACTTCATTCTACTAGACTGAGTGGCAGGTGCTAACTACTAAGCTAAAACCTATTTCCTTTAGAGCCTGCATGCAGAGGAAATTGTTCAGAGCCTGGGTTCAAAGTGGTTGTTTTAGTTGGATGTGGTGGTTCAAGACTGTGGAGGCTGAAGAAGGAAAATGGCCAAGAGTTCAAGGCCAGTTTAGGCTACATAGATAAACCCTGTATTCAAAGACAAGAAAGTGGGGAGGTATTGTAAAACCACAGAACCATGTGTAACAGGTAGCTGACTACACACTTGGGATGCAACCAGGCAATCAAGGAGCTTTTCCCATTTCTGATTTTGGTTCTGGACCTCATTGCTCAGTATCATGAGATTACAAGTCTTGTTAATGCAGTAACATTGTTGTCAGTAGAGGTGTCACATAAGTAATTCAAATGGTGATTTCTTTTCTTTTTTCTTTTTTTTTTTTTTCATTTTGAGGATTGAACCCAGGTTCCCTCCAGAAACACTGCACTCTTCAAACTGGTGGAGACACAGATGTGCCTGGGGCTGCCCAAGAAGGCATTCTGGGCTTAGTGTCACAGTGAGGAAAATATGCTGGAGAACCAGAAGTGTCCCTTCCTGAGCAAAGGGAAACAGAAACAGATGATAATAAGGAAACCAAGACTCAGGAAGACCTCAGGATCTGGAGTTAAGTAGGGAAGCTATAGAGTGCCATAGCTGCTTCTGCCCTCTTCCTTCCAGAACTCACTCAGTTCCATCCCAATCCCCAGCTCCCTTCCCACAACATCACCATTTTGTGGCTTGAGAGTCTCTGGAAATCCTTTGCATGTAGCCCGCAGTAAGAATGAGTCACCGAAAAAGACAATCCAGTCAACCGGAGGCTCTCAGCAAAGTTCTCACATCCTGACCTTCTGCGCCATGACACAGGAAGTACCCTCCTCCCTCAGCCACCTGATTGGTTGGTTCAGTCAGCCTGCCTCCATCACTAATTGGCTCCTGCTCCCTTGCAAGCCCTCTGAGCTGGGCTTGAAGAGTGTGTCTAATGCACGTTTTAACATCATTTACACCGTGCGTTCTATAGCTACTGCTTTCTGAAAAATTCATGCTTTTAGGAATTGTTTTTCAGAACTTGAATAAATTTTTTCTTTTAATTTCAAAAAATATATATAATGTGAAAACCAAGATATCAGATAGTAATTAGACCATGGTTATCAAAGGAAAACTTCAGCCAGGTGCTGTGGTACATGCCTATTATCCCAGTATTTCAGAAGCTAGGGATGGCAACCTGCCCATAGTTTGAAGATTGCCATGAGTTCAATATCCAGCCTGGACTGGGTCATAATTTCCAGGCCAGTCTGAATTACAAAGGGAGACCCAGTTTCAATTGCATTCTAAAAGATATCTTAAAACTGCATTGTGTCATTTGCCAGTTGCACCTTGGATTAGTTTAAAAAAGAAAAAGTGCAGCTGAACAGTATAAGAGAAGACTAACAACACTGAGTACCTTCTGAGCAAGGTGATAGCTTGCTTAATATACACAAAAGACATTTAAACTTCATCTTCCATGTCACTATATGATTAGTAGAGAAAATGAGCAGTGAGCCTCAGGAAGGCAAGACATTCTTCCATGGATCCACACATAAACAAATTATTGGTTTTTAATGAAGCTGGAGTTATATATCTATGGGAGAAATCACAATGTGTTTCATTTAAGTTCAGGGAGAAATAGGTATGTACTTGGAAATCTGGACTCTATACTCTGGTATCCTGTGTACACAGGTTATGTATTGAAATAGGAAAGACAAACATTAATGTCTTTGAAATTTATGGAAAACAACATTCTGATAAATAAAAAATGGATAAAATCAAGTGTTTTCTAAGAAGAAAAGGAAGTACCCATCACAAGAAGGAGAGGGTGGGGGAGGTAGTGCATGTCTCTAATCCCCACACTTGGGAGACTGAGACTGGAGGATTACTGAAAATTCAAGGCCAGTCATAGCACAAGCCAGCCTGAGCTACATAGCAAGATGCTGTCTCAAGTAAATAGATAAAGAGGAAGTAGGAGAAATTGAAATTATGAAAATTATGGAAAATAAGTGAAGAAAATGTTTACTGTGTGCACAGTATGAAGTTCTTGTGTAGAGAGGGAAGATCAATGAACACAAATCTAAAAAGTAACTATAACATCACTGCCTGAAGAGAAACACTGAATTTAAAATGACATCCTAATCTGACTTACGAAAATTACTAAAGGAATTTGAAGGGTAAAAGAACATGATAAGTTTACTTATGCAAGAATGGAGAACCAGTTGATACACTACACACTCATCTCCTTTAGTTTGTGTTTATCAAAATCTACAGATTCAGTGACTTCTTTACAATGACCAGAGAAAATATTGTGATATTATTTCTGGAGCTAGATGGGCTCCTTTCAAGTAAACCTGAAAAATCCTGAATAACAAATCAATAAAGTGGTTGAGAAAGAAATTTGTCCTTGATTTAGCTGCACTTGTGAATAGTGAGACAAAAAACCCTCCCAAAAGGAAGGTTTATAGACTTTGCACTTTATAGAAGACTTATTGCCCCAGTTCAGTGTGTTTCTCAATGTGAGCTTAACAAGAATCCCCTTCTGGAAATTGTCCTCAATGGGAACACTACCCACCCCCTTGCTAATGCATCATCATCCCCTGCATCTCTCTCAGCATTTTAAACTCCATGGAAAGTCTCACTTCTGTAGTCTAATTGTAAAGAACAATCTATCTAGTCAGCTCATAAAAGGAGCCTAGTTAAGGAAAGGGCCTGGGGCAGAGTTGAGAAGGCTTTGATAAGAATTAAAATGAGACTAGATGATGACCTAGGGATTTGAACTAAGAGTGAGCTTTCTGCCCAGCAAGGAATGCAGACCCCTTCCTACTTAATGGAGTTACAGCCACTCCACACTAATTGCCGGATTTTCCAAGAACTTAAAATACAGAGTAAATGATGTTCCTCTGAAATCCATTTCCTTTAAACACTATATGAGGAGGAAATATGTTACACAGCCTGAGTTCAAAGTGGTTGTTTCTGACAGTGCAATGGCTCATGCCTGCAATCCTGTCATATCAGAGGCTGAAGTAGTAGGATTGCCAAGAGTTTCATGCCATCCTTGTCTACATACATGAGTTGAAGATGACTCAGAACTGCATAGATAGACCCTGTCTTAATAAATAAATAAATAAATAAATAAATAAATAAAGTTATTTCAAATCCACAGAGCCATGTGTAGCAAGTGACCACTGAACAACTGAGCAGTTACTGTTAGGGTTTTCTGGTGAAATAGAGAAGCAGAAAAAAGGAAGAAGAGGCCTTTACTGAGGATGAGTAGAGGAGCACACAACTCATGGGGTTAGGCATTCTCCTCTGCCAGATACAGAGGAGACTGCATTTTATGTGACTTCTGACCAGAAGTAGCACTTAAGGTGGGCATTGATTAAGAAAAAGGAACTGATTGGAATTTTTCTTACATGTATGGGAAAGGAAAGAGGAAGTTGTAATCAGGGTTGAAGGGGAAGGAGGAGGTGGTGGTCAGGGTAGACCACTTCTATAATGTCCAGTAATTTATATTAGGGCAGAAACCTTTCCTTTCCATCTTTCTGTTGTCAGGAATGGGTAATGTCTCTGACTATTTCCTGCTGGATGGGGTTGTCATGCTCGGGGTCAGAAAAGTTGACAGGATAATGGTTGATGCCCATGTAGCAGCTGGTACCAGGTGTTTCAGCCAGGACAAGGAGTTCATCATTGGTGAATACTCACATCCTAGATTGGAGAAATCTTGAAAACAGCTTAAAAAGACAAGGTGCTATAAGCAGGCAGGTCACTAGCATAATTAAAGGACCCAGTAGGGGTGGGAGAAATGGTGACCGTGATTGAAATGTGCCATTCCACCAGGATCATGGTGAGGAAGAATATCCATAACCAACTGTTGGTGGTTTTTGTCTAGGTATTATGCAGACTTTTTGCCTTGCCCATGATGATTTCACACTCATTTATAAAGAAACAACATTCTTCTCTCAGGATAGCACAAGTACCTCCCTCTTTTGCTGTAAGGACATCCAGAGCTCATCCATTCTGGAGAGTGACTGCTGCAAGGCTATATGTTGTAGGCTAACATAATAGAAAAACTACTGAACCCTATCTGTATCTCCCCACTCCTTTGCTTGTGAGGCTACTCCCCCCTTGAGAATGTAACTTAGTTCCATATTCTCAGGCCTGTTCAGTGCACCGTGCCTCAGCAGGTATGCCAACCAGGATGTTATAGATGTATGTGTATTTGTAATCACTGTCAATGGGGATGGATCAAGATGTTATAGATGTATGTGTAATTACAACCATTGTCAATGGGGATGGCAACCAGGACGTCATAGATGCATGCTTAGTTGTAACCATTGTCACCAGGGGTATGGTTGTAGTACATAAATACCTAGCTCTCCCTTCACTCAGCACTGCACAGTGGTTCCCTGCATGGGTCCTGCTGTCCAGTCATCACCTGGCTAATAAAGGCTCTTAAATTCTAATTGGCACCATCTCTGGCTCCTTGGTTTTATCATGAACACAGTTCATTTGGGTGCTCACCTGGGACCCCAAATTACTGGGCCAAGAAGGAGCCAAGAGACTTCTGGGTTCCCTCACCAGAGGACTCCCCAAGAAGATGTTCCTTGGCCTCAATGAGAGGATTGGACCTCAGATATAAATTTCCTGGACTATTGAAAAATGAGCCATCCAGTTTCTTACCAGTAAGATCTGTTCTGTTTCTGGTATGGGGCACCCCTCAGGAGTCCTTGGAGGAGTTGTATGCAACTAATCCTCTAGACTCAACCCCAGGATGTGACGACGTCCGGAGGTCTCTGGTTAACTGGTTTCAGCTTTGTCTCTGTGTCTGCCTGTTAACTTCTCTCATTGTGGGTCAGTCTGCTTCTGCTTGTATGTCACCCTTGCAATGTATTTTAAACCATTTTCAGGATTTCAGGAAACAAGCTGCCTCCTACAGAGCTTCTGTCAAACAAGGGAAACTCCAAACTCTCTGTAAACTGGAATAGCCCCCAGAAGGCTCTATTAATTTGTCTCTTGTTTATCAGGTCCAATGAGTCATCTTTGGACAGCCAGGTCATCCTGACTAGATACCCTATATCCAGGTATGGGCTGATGTCCCAGAGGACCCACCCTCGTGGGTAGACAAAAATGCAGATCTCTGTGTTGTTGCTACCCGAGGCACCACTTGATGAAAGGAAACCAAAAGCTGTGCCACAATCACCTGTCCTTCCCCTGTCCTTCCCCCAGTGGAACCCTCCCCCTTCTCTTCCCCTTTAACCCCCCCTCACACTCGGAGCAGTCTCTCTTTCTCTCAGAATCCCCATTGTCTGACTGTCAACAGCTTTTGCAGACTCTGTTCACCTCAGAGAAAAGAAAAAAATCCGAGCTTTGGGAAGGAGGTCTGTCCCTGGTCTGGATGGTCAACCTTCCTTTGACCCAGAGCACCTAAATCACTTCTTCCCACCAACCCATCCATCATGAGACCCCAACACCAGTGCAGGTAAGGAGGCTCTTGAATGGTATTGCCAGACTCTTAGGAGCCATGAGGGCTGCATCCAGAAAACCAACCAATTTGTCTAAGGTGAGTGAGATTAGCCAGGACCCTGATAAGTCTCCATCAGCTTTCTTAGAATGCCTTTTTGAGGCTTACAAGATTTACACCCTTATAGATTCAGAGGCACCAGAAAATAGACATGCCTTAAATATAGCATTTGTGTCTCAGTCAGCCCCAGACATTAGATAGAAATTACAAAGGCTGGAGGGATTTGAAGGGAAATCTCTCACAGAACTGGTTGAAGTAGCACATTAGGTATTCAATAATAGGGAAGACCTGAGGGAGCTAAATAAGAAAATGGCAAAGGTTCTCATTGCCCTGGGAGAACAAGAAAAGACAAAAGACAAAACAACCAACAACCAAAAGGAAAAAGGCCACTTTTAAGTAAGGATCAATGTGCCTACTGCAAAGAAACAGGACGCTGGAAAAATGAATGTCCAAAGAGAAAAAAATCAAAGGCCCCAACTAAGGTCCTGGCCCAAACAGAGGACCGACAAGGTCAGGGCTCCTCATTCAGCCCCCAGGAGCCTGGGGTAACTCTTACTGTGGAGGGCCAACTGACTAAGTTCTTGGTGGACACAGGGGCATCGTATTCAGTGTTACAAGAGGCAATTGGACCACTTTCTGAGACAAAAACTCAAATTCAGGGGGCTATAGGAAAGACAAAGGCATATCTTTGGTCTTAGGCCTGAATTGGAAACTTATGAACTAAACAAATAACTCACACCTTCTTAGTGATGTCTGAGTGCCCATACCCATTGATGGGTAGAGACTTACTCCACAAATTACAGACTCAAATATCTTTTGGGGATGCCTCGTCCCTAGTGACTTTCACTGCTATGCCTGACTTGAACTCTCAAACCCCCTCCATTCTCTTCACCTGCCCTATCACAGAAGAGTACTTATTGCTGGCAGAAAGGGATTCATCATCAGAACCCTCAGGTGAATTATTGACAAATTGGAAACAGGAGATTCCTGGGGTTTGGGCTAAGGATAACACCCCGGGGCTAGCTGTTAACCAACTGCCACTGGTTGTCTCACTGCTACCTGGGGCTACTCCAGTGCGGGTCTGACAATACACACTCAGTTCACAGGCAAAAGCTGGCATTAGTGTACACATTCAGAGACTCAAGGATGCTGGGATCTTGGTACCCTGCAAATCCAGTTGGAATACACCTCTACTCCCAGTCCAGAAGCCTAAGACAACTGACTACCACTCTGTTCAGGATCTCAGAGAGGTAAACCGCAGAGTGGAGACTATCCACCCAATGGTACCAAACCCCTACACCCTTCTCAGTCTCCTCCCACCTGACCGAGTGTTCTACACTGTCCTGGACCTCAAGGATGCTTTCTTCACCCTGCCATTAGCTCCAGTAAGTCAACCTCTGTTTGCTTTTGAATGGATAGACCCCAAGACAGGTGAAAGTGGTCAACTGACCTAGATGCAACTCCCTCAGGGATATAAAAACATGCCCACACTCTTTGATGAAGCCTTAAGTCAAGACTTACTAAACTATCATAGAGAGCATCCTTCAGTGACAGTCCTCCAATATGTAGATGATGTTCTCCTGGCATCAGAGAGTCTTGAAAATTGCAAACAGGCCACAGAGGATTTACTAAAGGAACTGGCCAAACTAGGATATTGAGTCTCTGCCAAAAACACTCAATTGTGTCTGCCCCAAGTTACTTACTTGGGTTACTCACCGTCAGAAGGAAAAAGAGCCTTGTCAACCAAAAGAATAGAAGCTATTCGTAAGATTCCCAGGCCTGAGACTAAATGCCAGGTCCGCGAATTCTTGGGCACATTAGGCTATTGC
>RJWT010026170.1:0-15905 GCA_004365215.1 Cuniculus paca | reverse complement strand
ATACTGACGGACATGAGCTCCTATGCAGAGGCCTTGCGGGAGGTGAGCCGGCTGGCAAGGCGTGCCGAGTTCTTCCCTGCCTCTCCCAAGGCTCCAGTTTCCAGGGGTCTCCTTGAGAAAAGAGGGAAACGCGCCCACCCAGGCCTGCCCTAGCGCTCAGTCGCAACCCGGTCATTCCTCTTCTGACCCCACCTCATTCCTCACTCCTCTGAATATCAGCCTCTCGGCCTCTTCCTTACCTCAGTGCCCACGGGTATTGCAGGTCTCAGCTGCCAGAGAGGAAGTGCCTGGGCGCCGAGGCTTCCCTGGATACATGTACACAGACCTGGCCACCATCTACGAGCGGGCGGGCCGCGTGGAGGGCCGGGGAGGCTCCATCACGCAGATCCCCATCCTCACCATGCCCAATGATGGTAGCCTTCCCCGAAACCCTCGGCCCTGAGAATCCCTGTATCGCCCTTTCCTACCCAGAAAATCAGACAGCCTGTGCTGCTTTGCAAAGATGCGCAGGAGCCCTGGTCCTCCATCAGCATAGGCAGGCACTGTCCTTTCCGTCACCTGATCCCCTCTCGTCACTCTCTGGAGGAGACTAGACCCGGCTGGCCCTGAGGGGTGGAGACTTGGGCCCCATCCACACTGAGACCAGAACATTTCCCTGCAGATATCACCCACCCCATCCCAGACTTGACGGGTTTCATCACTGAAGGACAGATCTACGTGGACAGACAGCTACATAACAGACAGGTATTAGTCCCTCTCTCTGCCATCTGTTCTTACCCCCAAAGACACAGAAGACCTGTGTCCACCATTCCCTGTGCCCGGATGAGGGGCAGCCAGACGAGGCACGCACTGGGAAGGCTACGTGGTTCAGAGTCTGGGTAGAACCCTACCCATCTGCCTGTGGGAATTTGAGAAAATAATCCCCTCTTTCTGCCCAGGCAGAATTCCTCTTCCATGAGATAGAAATAATACGACACCAGTGCATTGTGGGAGATAAAATAAGTTGTCATATAGGAAGCATCTGGAGGATAATAGACACTAAATAAGTACTAATTCTCTTTCCTTTCCAATTTGCTTTGGTGAGCAGAAAAGAAGGGATAGCTAACACAAACAGATTGTGAATAATGTGCCAAAGTGTCAGAAAATGTCTGTCCTGTCCAGAGGGTAATGGCTGCGTCTGTGATCTTTCTTTTCTTTTCTTTTCTTTTCTTTTCTTTTTTTTTCTTTTCTTTTCAGGTTGTTTCTTTGCAGCTCCTGTTAAATTGCAACCTGATTGTTTGTCCAAATAGTCACGCATTTTGAAAGGGTCAACCTTTCCTTAACCACGTCGTGTCATCTCCCCATGTCCAATATCCTATCTGGGGCCACATGTGTAGACACCTGCCCCAGAATTTATGGGAGATGGGAGAGGTGGCAGCTGCCTTCTCTGTAGGATGAATGGGGACAGCTCTCCTGAGGACCATGGGGGAGGAGAGACAAGCAGGGCGGGCAGGAAATAAAGCTTGGACTCTGTGTCTGCCACTCCCTTGTCCTCCCCTAGGTTTACCCCCCTATCAATGTGCTCCCTTCCCTGTCGCGACTGATGAAGTCCGCCATCGGGGAGGGCATGACCAGAAAGGACCACGGAGACGTCTCCAACCAGCTGGTAAGGGGGAAAGGGCGAGGGGCTAGGGAGTTAATCCAGTTGCAGAAGCTAGAGGTCCGAGCTCCCATCTGGACGACAGGCCTTTCTCCTGTGACCACGCTGCCTCCTCTGCCCCCTCGCAGTACGCCTGCTACGCCATCGGGAAGGACGTGCAGGCCATGAAGGCGGTGGTGGGGGAGGAGGCGCTCACCTCCGAGGACCTGCTCTACCTGGAGTTCCTGCAGAAGTTCGAGAAGAACTTCATCAACCAGGGTGAGGCAAGAGGCGCATCACGGCGCGGAGGCATCGCCTCTTCCCCCTCTTCCCGCCCCGCACCCGGAGCCCTAACACTCCTGCTCGGTCCCAGGCCCCTACGAGAACCGCTCGGTGTTCGAGTCCCTGGACCTGGGCTGGAAGCTGCTGCGTATCTTCCCCAAGGAGATGCTGAAGCGCATCCCGCAGAGCGTGCTCGAGGAGTTCTACTCCCGCGAGGGGGCGCCGCAGGACCCCGCGTCCTACACGGCGCTCTAAGCGCACGCACCCCGCCGCCCCTGCCCTCCGTGCGCGCCGCCCAGCGCCCCGCTTCGGCCCCGCCCGGAGCTCACCGCTGCGGCGCCCACCTCCCGCCCCTGCAGGCTATGGCGCTTCTCACGCCCCTTCTCTCCTCCTCCACTCGCAGCTCTGGGAAGGAACAGTGAGGCTGTCCAACCCGTGATCTATGACTTAGTCGAACAGGAGCGTCCGTATTTTCATTTTAGATGGCATTTTGTATGTTTGCGTGGCGCTGGAGATCCCAGCAGGGCCTCCTGCAGGCTAAGCAGGCTCTCTACCCCCAGCGGGGTATTTTATGTAAAATAAGAATAACTGAGATGAATTTATCTTAGGTGAAAATAAGATTGGTAAGAAAAAAAAAAGACAGTTGAAGGTGGACATGATGGCTAAAGTATTTTTTTTCCACCCTAAAATCATATGTATTCAAGAGGCTGAGGCAAGAGGATCGAAAGTTTAGGCCCGCCTGGGCGACTTAGCAAAACTTTGTCTCAAACCAACAAAAAACCCTTAAAATAGCTAGAGACACAACACTTTCTGGGGTTCCGTCCCCAGTACCACGAAAGGAAAACAAGCAAACAAACGCACTAATGCCTTGAGAGGTGACCCAGAATTCCGTGTAGGAAGATATTTATCTTTCTAAAATACCTTGCTAAATTTCTTGGGTAGAACTTGAGCTCAGGGGTCATGGAAGAGAACATCATAGCAACAAACGATTTTTTACTTTAAACACTTATGCGCGAGAGAGGCTGGTTTGCTGCAGACAGGGAGGGAGGATAGTTGTTAGGGACAGAGCCCGAGCGACCTGAGAGATGGGTGCAGAAGGCTGAGGAAAGATCCCAAGTGAAGAAATGGGGGAAGAGTATTCTAAGACTCAGGCTGCCTGAAACCCTTTGAAAGCCGCCTGCTCCTCTCTGAGGTCGCCCCGTCTCTGTTTCTCTGCCCATGCAAAGAAGTCATGAATCGACGAAGGATTTTTAGCCAAGAAATGAGTTTCATTTCTGAGTCATTGTGGCCTAGAACCCTGTCAGAATTCTTGGATCAGGGACAAACACCAAAGGAGGCCCCATTCCCAGGACAATTCACAGCCGTCTTGGGGAGAGTTTAGGCTGTGCACAGGGCAGAGCTGTTTTTGTTTAATAACAGTTTTATGGAGATATGATCCATATACTGTACAATTGGCTTATTTGTAACTATATGATTTAATAGTTTTTAGTATATTCACAGAGTTGAGTGACCATCACCACAATCAATTTTAGAATATGTTTATTGCCCCCCAAAAGAAATCCTGTACCTCCAGCCAATCCATTCCTTCCCCAGTCCTAAGCAACCATGAATCTACTTTGTATCTCTATGACTTTGACTATTCCAGACTTTTCATATAAATGGAATCATACTATGTGTGGCCTTTTGTGACCGGCTTCGTTTACTCTGCAAACATTTTGAAGGTTCATTCACGCTGTAGCATATATCAGTGCCTCATTTCTTTTAATTGCCAGGTAATATTCCACAGGGTGGGCGTACCACCTTTGGTGTACCCATCAGTTAATGAACATGTGCGTTGTTTCCATTTTTTGCCAAGCCTGGATAATGCTGCTGTGAACATTCATGTACACATTTTTATGTGCACCTATATGTCCATTTCTCCTGGGTATCACCTAGGAGTAGAGCTGCTCAATCAGATGGTAGCTCAGTTTATCCTCTGAAGGAACTGCCAGACCATTTGCCAAAGTGGCTGCATCATTTTAATTCTGATCCGCAACGTGTGAGGGTTTCAGCTTCTCCGTGTCCTCAACAGCCCTTGTAGTTATCCTGTTTATTACAACGATATTAGTGGATATGAAGTGGTGTATCATTGTGCTTTGATTTTCATTTCCCTATCAAGTAATGATGCTGATCAGCTTTCCCTGTGCTTATTGGCCATTTATTAACACTCTAGGGAAATATCTGTTCAGACCTTTTGCCTGTTTTTTGTTTGTTTCTTTTGTTTTGAGACAGAGTCTTAATGTGTAGTTTAGGCTGGCCTTGAACTCACTATGTAGTCAAGACTGACCTTGAACTCACAGCCATCCTCCTGCTTCAGCCTCCCAAGTGCTGGGATTACAGGTGTGTGCCACCACACCCGGCCCTTTTGCCTATTTTTAATTGAATTGTCTTTTCATTATTGAGTTGTAAGATTTGTGTTTATATTCTAGACACAAGTCCTTTACCAATGATTCGTAAATATTTTTTCCAATTTGTGTATCATTTTTTCACTTTCCTGATGGGACCCTTTGAAGCGCAAAAATTTTAAATTTTTATTATGTCAGATTTATTTTTCTTTGTTTCTTTTGGTGGCACATCTAAGAACTCATTGCATAATTCAGCATTGTTATGTTTTCTATCTAGTTTCCCCCCAAAGCCTGTGTACTCATAGGTGGGGCTTTTGGGCAGTGATTGGATCATGGAAACGTGATATCATCAGTGGACTGGTCCACTGATGAGTTTATAGCTAAATGTGATTTTGGGAGGTGACGCATGGTTTGAGGAGGTGAGTGTCTGCGAGCATGGCTTGGAGGGGTTTATCTCCCTCCCCCTCCTTTGATAGCTCTCTCTCTCTCTGCTTCCTGCTGCCATGTCATGAGCTGTCTCTCCTTTGCCATGCCCCTTGCTGTGCTGCCCTATCCTGGAGCCAGCTGACTGTGGACTGAAACTTCTACAAACTGTGAGCCAAAATAAATCTCTCATCCTTTAACTTGTGGGTGTTGGGTATTTTGTTCCAGCAACAAAAAAGTAACTGAGACAAACATCGTGAAGTTTTATGTTTTACTTCTTTGCAGTATTTTACAGTTTTTGTTGTTATATTTGCCTTTGGTTCATTTTGAGTTTAATTTTTGTATATTGTGCAAGGTCAGGACCGACCTTCATTCATCTGACTCATTTTTCAGAAATACCATTCTTTCCACTTTTGAATTGTCTTAGAAAAAAATCAGTTGTCCATTAATGTTGTGAGGGATTATTTTTGGAGCATATGTGTGCATGCATAAATATATATATATAATCTCCTCCATCCTTACGCCAGTACCACAGTTTCTTAGTTATCGTAGCTTTGCAGTAAGTTTTGATCAGGAAGGTATAGTTTTCCAACTTTTTTCATGTATTTTTGGCTGGAATATCCCCGGGAATTTTAATTTTTGCAAAGAAAGCAGCTTGTCAATTTTTGTAAGGAACCCAGCTCCAATTATGATGGGGATTGCATTGAATGTGTACGTTGATTTGTGTAGTATTGTTATCTTTACTATTCTTTGATCCGTGAATGTGGAATATTTTTCTCATTTAGATCTTCTTTCATAAGTATTGGAGTTTTCACAAAGTAAGTTTTGTACTTTTGTTGAATCTATTATTCCTTTAATGCCAATTTAAATGGAAATATTTTCTTAATTTTATTTTCAGACTGCTTGTTGGTAATATATAAAAATGTAATTTATTTTTGTATATTGTTATGCCCTGCAGTTTGGTGGGCTCACTTATTAGTTCTAATAGGTTTTTAGCAGATTCCTTAGAAATTTCACTACATAAATCATGCCATCTATAGAGATAGTTTTACTTTTTTCAAATCTAGGTGCCTGTTTTCATTTTCTTCCCTAATTTCCCTGGCCAGAACCTCCAACACAGTACAGTGTTGAATAGAAGTGGCAAGATAGACATACGTACTTTTCTTGTTCCTAATCTTCAGGGGAAAGTATTAGTCATTCACTGTAAGTCTGATGCCAGCTCTGGAGTTTTCATAGATTTTTATCAAGTTGAAATTCATTCTAATCTAAGTTTGTTTTGTGCTTTATCATGAGAAAGTTTGAAATTTTGTCCAATGCCCTTTTTTGTCCTTTGAGATGACTATGGGCTTTTTGTCTTCTATTATATGACATACAGAATTGATTTTCAGATGTTAAGCAAAACTTGCGTTCTTGGAATAAATTGTATTTGCCATGGTTTACAGCCTTTTACATGTATTTGGTTTGCTAGTGTTTTGTAGGAAATGTTTGCATCTACATTCATAAGAGATGTTGGGCTATAGATCACTTTTTCTTAAGATGACTTTGTCTGATTTTAGTATCAGGGTAATGCTGGTCTCATAGAATTCTTTACTATTCTGTTGTTTGTTTGTTTGTTTGTTTGTTTGGAAATGTTTGCAATCTTTGTTTTAAATATTTTAAATTTTTTTCTATTTTTAGTAGTACATGATTGCAGTTCATAATGGTTACATTCATTATGAAAGTTAGAACACACATAACATATATTAATTCTTTTTTCTTCCATGTCCTCTTTCCCACATCCATCCATTTCTTGGTTCCCTTTCCATTTGCAAAAGATCTATCTCTCTTTCTATTTCACTCTTTAAATTATTTATATTGGGGTAAGGAAAACCATGCAATATTTAAGGTGGTGAGTCTGATTTATTTCACTTAACTTTATGGTCTCAAGGTGCATCTATTTTCCTACAAATGATTCAAATGCATCCTTCTTTATGGTATAGTAATATTCTATAGTGTGTAAATACCACATTTAATTTATTCGTTCATATGTTGGACATATAGGCTACTTTCAAGATTTAGCTATTACAAATTGTCCTGCCATAATTTGGGTATGCATGTATCACTGTAATATGATGTCTTTAACTCTTTCAGGAAGATACCTAGAAGGGGAATCGCTGAATCGAATGGAATTTCTGGTTGTAGTTTTTTGCAGAATCTCCATACTGATTTCCACAGTGGTTGTACTAGTTTATATTCTCACCAACAATGTAGAAGGGTTGCTTTTTCCTCACCAGCATTGGTTATTATTTAATTTCTTGGTAATAGCCATTCTTTCTGGAGTAAGATGGAATCTCGGTGTTGTTTTAATTTGCATTTCTCTAATAGCCAGAGATATTGAACATTTTTTCATGTGTTTATTGGCCACTTGTACTTCTGAGAAGTATCAATTCATTTCACTAGCCCATTTTTTTTTGGCTCTATTATTGGGAGGGTCTCATTTTTTAAAAATTCTTTATATATTCTAGATATTAGTCCTCTGTCAGAGAAGAAGCTGGCAAAATATTTTTCCCATTCTGTAACTTGTCTTTTCACTCTGTTGGTTGTTTCCTTTACTGTGCAGAAGCTTTTTACTTTGATATAATCTAATTTGTTGATTTTTTTATATTATTTCTTGTGCAACTGGGGTTCTATTCAGAAAGTCCTTGCCTACTCCTATGTCTTCAAGAGTTTTACCCATTTTGTCATCTAGCAGATTGAATTTCTGTTTTTATATCTAGATCTTTGATCCATTTTTACTTTATTTTAGTGCATGATGAGTGATATGGGTATAGATTCAATATTCTTCATGTGTACAGTCAGTTTTCCCAGCATCGTTTGTTAGAGAGATTATCTTTCCTCCAGTGTAATTTTTTGGTCCCTCTGTCAAAGATCAAATGACAGAATGTGCCTGGGGTTGTTTCCGTATTCTCTATTCTGTTCTATTGACCCCCTGTCTGGTTTTGTATCAAAAACATGCTATGTTTATCACTGAAGCTTTGTAATGTAACTTAAAATCTGAGATTGTGATGCCTCTTGCTTTCCTCTTGTTACCCAAGATTGCTTTTGCTAATCTGGTCTCTTCTGGTTCCGTATGACTTTTAGAATTGTTTTTTCTAGTTCTATGAGAAATGCTATTGGTATTTTGATTAGAATTACATTAAATCCATGTATCATTTTTGGTAGTATGGCCATTTGGACAATATTGGTTCTGCCTATCCAGGAACAGAAGATATCTCTCCATTTTCTGATATTCTCTTCAATCTCCTTTTTTGAAGTGCTATGACTTTTGCTATAGAGGTCTTTCACTTCCTTGGTTAGGTTAATTTCTAAATATTTAATTTTTCTTGATGTTCTTATAAGTAGTAGTGTTTTCTTAGTTTCTCTCTCTGTTGGTTCATTATCGGTATACAAGAATGTTATTGATTTTTGTGTGTTGATTTTGTATCTTGCTACTTTGCTGCATTTATTAGTTCTAGGAGCTTTTTGGTAGTTTTTGGGGTCATGTAATAAGGATAGTGTAACTTCTCCCTTTCCTAGACATCCCCCTTTTACTTCTTTCTCTTGCTTGGTTGGTCCAGCTAAGGTTTTGAGTACTATGTTGAATAGGATGGTGATAGTGGACATCTTTGTCTTGCTCCTTTAATATGATGTTGGCAGTAGGTTTGTCATAAATGGATTTTATTGGGTTGAGATAAAGTTCTTCTATGCTTATTTTCTTCAGTGCTTTTATCAGGAATAGATGTTGGATTTTTGTCAAAGGCTTTTTCTGTGTCTATTGAGGTGATCACGTGGTTTTTGTCCTTGCCTCTGTTTATGTGATGTACTACATTTGTTGATTTAAATATGTTGAATCATCCTTGCACTCCTTGGATGAAGCCTACTTGTTCATGATGTATGATCTTTATAACATTTTTTTTCATTCTGTCCACCAGTATCTTCTAGAGCATTTTTGTGTCTATGTTCACTAAAGATCTTGACCTGTAATTTTCTTTTTTTAGTTGAATCCATGTCTGATTTTAGAATCAGGGTAATGCTAGTTTTCAGGAATACATTTGGCAGTATTTCTTCCCTTTCGGTTTCATTAAAGAGTTTATGAAGTATTAGTGTTAGATTTTCCCTGAAGTTCTGGTAGACTTCAGTACTGAATCCATTAGGTCCTGGGGTTTTCTTAAATGGCAGGTTTTTATTACTGCCTCAATTTCATTACTTGTTATTGAATTATTTAGGGATTTTACATCTTCTTGGTTCAGTTTTGGTACTTGGAATCCATTTCTTTTGGATTTTATAATTTACTGGAGTGCAGATTTTTGAAGTAGTTACTAATTTGAATACCGGAAGTGTCTCTTGTGATTTCACTTTTTTATTTCTAATGCATTGATCTGGGTATTTTCTTTCCCGTTTTGATAAGATTGGCTAAGTGTTTTTCTATTTTTGTTTATTCTTTTGAGCAACCAGCTCTTCAATTCATTGATTCTTTGTATTTTTTTAGTCTCAACTTAATTAATTTCTGCTCTGATCTTTATAATTTACTAGCTTGTACTAACTTTGGATTTGGATTGTTCTTGTTTTTCTAGAACCTTGAGGTACATCATTAGGTTATTTGTTTGAACTCACTTTGTTTTTCTGATGTGGGCATTCAGTTAAAAATTTTCTTCTGTTGGGTATGGTAACACATGCCTGTAATCCCCAGCACTTGGGAAGCTGAGGCAGGAGAATCATCGTGAGTTTGAGGTCAGCCTGGGCTCCATAGTGAGTTCAAAGCCAGCCTGTACTACATAGCAAGACCCTATCTCCAAAAAAAAAAAATCTTTCCTCTTATGAGTGCTTTCATTGTCTGTAGGTTCTGGTATGTTGTGCTAGCATTGTTGGTTGATTCTAAGAAATATCTGATTTCTTCTTTGATTCCTTCTGTGACTCATTAATTATTCAAGAGAATATTGAGGCCAGACATAGTGGTGCACACCTGTAAGCCCAATACTTGGGAAGCTGATGCAGGAGGATTGCCATGAGTTCTAGGCCAACCTGGGCTACATAAACAAGTTCAAGGCCAGTCTGAACTACATAGTAAGACCCTATTTCAAAAAAAAAAAAGTATAGTTTAATCTCGCTGTGTTTGCAGAAAGTCTCTGGTTTCTTTTACCACTGATTTCTTGTTTCATTGTGCTATCATCTGATAACATGCACTGGATAATTTTGATTCTTTTATAGTTACTTAAGCATGCTTTATGGGCTGGTCTGAAGTATATTTTGGAGAAAGCTTTATATACTGCTAAAAAGAATGTTTATTCCATTGTTCAGTGGAACACTGTGGGTATCTATTAAATCCATTTGGATGATTAATTTTTAAAGAATTAGTCTGGGCTTTTCTTTGTGGTCATTTTTGTTGTTACTGCTACTACTGCTGCCATTTCTAATTTAATTTCTTCAGCTGTTAGAAGTCTATTCAGATTTTCAATTTCTTCCCAAGTAGCAATATCATTCCTCATCTTAGTAAATCTCACTTTCTTTTTTCAGTCTAGCTAAAACTTTGACAATTTTGTTGATATTTTTCAAAAGCTAACTTTTAGTTTTGTTGATTTTGTATATTGTGTTCATTCATCCAGAAGCATGTTCTAAATTCCCTTGAGATATTCTTTGGCTCATTTATATTTCAGAGTATTTTGCTTAATTTATACATATTTGTGAAGTTCCCAAGTTTCTTTCTGTTACTTGTTTCTAATTTTATTTCAGTGTAGTCATAGAATATTCTTTGTATGATTTTCTTCTAATTTTATTGAGTCTTGTTTATTTTACAAATATTTCATGTGTGCTTAAGAAGAATGCATATTGTTGGATATTGATTTTTATCCAATCTGACTGATTTATTTAGTGATATGGATATACAGCTACTACTTTTAGTTTCTGTTTGTGTCATGTCTTTTTTGTTTTTCATTCCTCTTTTAATATTTTCTTTTGCATTAATAAATATTTTCTAGTGTAATATTTTAATTCCTTTAATGATTTTTTTCACTTTACTTTTTATGTTGTTTTCTTAATGATTACTATATGGCTTACCATATTCAATTTAGCTTATCAGAATCTATTTCACATTTATACTAATTTAATTTCAGTGAGATACATTATTGTTATATTTTCATATGTTTTTTCATTTTGTTTTTGTTTTGAGAGGAGTCACATTATCACAAGGGCTGCTTAAATCTAGCCTGAAGAACCTTTATTAGTAATTCATATAAGGCTAGGTTTCTGGCAAGAAATTCTCTGAGTTTTGACTCATCAGGCAATCTATTTTGTCATTGTTTTTGAACAATGGTTTTGTTGGATATAAAATTCTTGGTTGACAGATTTTTTATTGCCTTCTTGTCTCCACTGTTTCTGATGCGCAGCAAAGGTTCCCTTGTCTGTGAAGTGTTATTTTTCTCTTATGCTTTCAAAATTTTCCCTTCATCTTTCTGTATTTTTGTTCATTTTGTTTTGTTTTTTGAGATAGGGTCTTGCTATGTAGTTCTGGCTAGCTTTGAACTCACTATGTAGCCCAGGCTGACCTCAAACTCACAGCGATCCTCCTGCCTCAGCCTTCCAAGTGCTGGGTTTATAGGCATACACCACCACACCCAACTTTTCTTTCTGTATTTTTAATAGAATATGTTTGAATGTGGATGTATTTGTGTTTATCTTACTTGGAATTTGTTGAGGTTTTTATTTTTTGATATTTTTGAGACAGGGTTTCACTATGCAGTTCAGGCTGGCTTTGAACTTACACTGTAGCTCAGACTACCCTCAAACTTGTGGCAATCCTTCTGCCTCAGCCTCCCAAGTGCTGGGATCACAGGCATTCACCACCACTCCCTGTTGAGCCTTTTAAATGTGTAACCTTTTAAATCAAATTTAGAGGGCGGGGGATCTAGCTCAGCATTCTAAGTGCCTGCCTGGCAAGCACAAGGTCGTGAGTTCAATCCCTAGTGCCACAAAAAAAAAAAAAATCAAATTTAGGAAGTTTATAGCCATGTTCTTCCAGTACTTCTCCTCCTCCTCTCTTTCCACCTGTCCTCCAGTATTCCCACTAAGTGTATGTTAGTGTGTCCCCATGGTTTCCCATACTCAGTTTTTCAGGCTCTGTTCATTTTTCAAAATTCAGTTTCCCTTCTGTTCTTTGGATTTCCTAATCTTTGTTGTCTATCTTCAAGTTTGCTTCAAGTCTTTACTCTGCAAGATCAAATCTTTGTTGAGCCTTTGTAGAGAAGTTATACTTTTCAATTCCAAATTTTCTTTTTAAAATAATTTACCTTTATTAATATTCTGTATTTGATGAGACATTATCTTTTACTTTTCTTTTCTTTTACTTTTAAGCATGACTTTCCTTTAGTTCTTTTGAGTACCAGCTGCTTTGAAATCTTGATCTGTTAAGTCTGATATCTGGGCCATTTCACAGCAGTTTCTCTTGTTTGATTGTTTTTTATTTCCTGCATATGGATTATAGTTTCCTATTTCTTTGTATACTTGAGAATTTTTGTTGAAAACTACATTTTTCTGAGACAGGGTATCACTGTGTAGTTCAGGCTAGCTTTGAATGCATTAACCCAAACTGGCCTTGAACTCAGGCTGATCCCGCTAGGATTACAGGCCTAGGCCATCACACCAGACGAAAACTACATTTAAGTGCTATGGTTTAGCAGCTCTAGGTTCTGTTTTCTCTGCCTATCTGGGGTTTAGTTTTGTTGCTTACTATTTACTGGTTTAGTGACTTTAGGTCCTACATCCCAGTAGGACTATTTTAGGGGTGTCTTTCCTCCCTCAGTATGCAGCCTCTGATGTGACTGCTATATAAACTACAGCCTTGGGCATGAACACCGGCACTCGGGGATGGCAGTGGTTTAAGCAGGATTCTCTTTGTCTCTTTTCCCTCATCTCTCTGTCAAACTCTGTGCCTCTGCTGGTAATAATGGCCAGATTTTAGCCTCCACTGGTTGCTAGCTTATTGTTCTATTATCTATGATGCCCTGGGTAATAAACTGTCCCGTAGCCTGATCCCTTTGCAGGGGGATCTCTTTGACAGTCTTTGAGGTTTGTTCTGATCCCATGAGGGCTCTTCTAAACTTTCTCTGCTTTTCTCTGGCAAACTAGCTGGCCTACAGTTTAGATCATTTTAATTGCTTACCACCAAAATCTCCACTGTGCCTAGAGCATCATAACTTTCCCACACAGTTAAAGTCATTTTCTTTGGTGGAGATCTTTGGAGTTCTTATGAACTGACTGGGCATGACACCTGAGACCCTGTTGTGAACGTGTGGGCAAATACATAGTAGCTCACTTCTTTTGGTGACACCCTGCTTTATGAGCAGGGTTCTGGGCAGGAAAAGTAACTTTTGGGCCTCTGAATTTTCACCTTCAAAACCTAGAACTTCTGCCCTATGAGCAAGCTGGGGCAAGAGTGATAAGGGTGCCAATATTCTCAGCTTGTCAAGGCATGGGTGGAACATATGCCCTGCTAGTGGGACTGAGATAGAGAAAGGGCTTGTTCAATCTTTGGGCTCACAAGAAGTTCAGCCTTTACACCATGGGGTTGTGAAGGGGAGGGAGAGTAAACTGCTATCTTGCTTCCCCAATGAAATATCATCCCTCATAAGCACTAAGGAGAGAGGGCCCATTTTCTTGGCCATGCTCTTCCACACGGGAGCGTCAGTCATTGCTCTGGTATGAGGCGAGGGGAGGGAATGAACGCGTCATGCCTGAAATGCCACACATCTTACTTCTTACGAGATTTAGTAGATTTTCCTGAATGTTTCATTTTTTTTTATATTCCTTTGAATAATGTCCTGCGACTTTGAACAGCTGGCTTTTAAAATAATTGTGAACAATTGTTGTTTGATGATTTGGTCTACAGAGCTCCTCGTGCTACCATTCCAGACGTGGAGGTTGGGCATGTATTTCAGACAAATTTATTCTAGATCTCAAGGGTCCAGAAGCCATTAGAATTACATTCTGGGTCCCTCTTGGGATCATTTGGATTAACATGATACTCAATGATAGTCCGATTAAATAATGTCCTGAATCTAAGCGCCTCGTGGTAACTGCCCATCTGGAGACACCAAGTAGAGAGGGGAAGATACCAGCCCAACTAGGAATCTCCTGACCCTGTGGAACTGCACCAAAGCCAAAGAAAAGGAATGATTTGGATTCGAAGTGTTCATCAGGAATACTGGGGAGAACAGATAGGGAATGAGCACACAGACAGGAAATGTGTTTTAAGGAATATGATTTGATCTCTAGCATTTCTGTCACTTCCCCTCCCCCACAAAGTAATGAACAACTCAGGAAACTTTTCCTCCCAATCTGGCCCTAAGAGGTAGACCTTCTGTCCTCTGTAGGACCTTCTTTTAAATTTCCTTCCCAGATGGGAATGTTCACCCCAAGACAGCATGATATCCCCCTCTGTCCTCCACAATGACAACTAGATAGCAAGGGCATTGGCCTGAAAAGTTGTTGCCTACTCATTACCAACACAGCTAGAATGCAGACCTACCACTAAAGGACCTACTACCATCCTCCGGCACATGAAAATCACCTGGGGAATTTTATAAAACCCTAATGCCTAGATCCCAAACCAGTTCATCTGAATGAACCAATTCTGAATCTGCTAGTATAAGTCCCACGTATTGGTCATGTTTTCCCTAGCTGTTTCTAATGTACAGCCAGAGCTGCAAAACACTGGTGTAGAAAGTGAACAGAAAATCCTCAAACTTTGTCCCTGCAAAGCATCATCACTTTAATTAGGAGTCAGTTGCTAAGGCCCCACCTGAGGCAGAAAGCCAGCATGACTTGCTAGTTTTGAAGATGCTTGGCAGGATTGCTGACTCCTGATAGCTGGGGTTAGGGGGCAAATGGGCTCTTAGAGCAGGTTTCCTTAGAAAGGGGGAAAGGTGCTTCTGGGTAGAGAATCTGTACTTTTGTCCCTTTCTGTAGATCACTGTGATCTTAGGGGATCCTGTCTCCTCCTTCTAGGGTAAACACCTAAAAAATCAGGCAGGGTTCAGTGGGGAGAAGGTGATAAGAAATGGCAGTGAGGTCAAATATGACCAGAGTTGCCCCATAGCTTCAGAAACCTGCTGGAAAGCTTGGGGGTCATTCCTCTTCAGAAGGGATAAGAATGCTGATGGCAGTAAGGTAAACTGAGTCAAATAACAGTTATTACTTGGTTCCTTCCTTTAGTAAACAGTCAAAAGGCAAACTGAGAAAAATACTGGCAGCAAACGTAAAGTGTCACTATGCTAACAAGTTTTACAGATTAATAAGAAAAATGAAGATTTTCAAAAAACATTGTGAACACGGGATAACTCCCAGAAGAGAAAAACACTGATAGTTAAATGTGTAACCCAGCTGGGCATGGTGGAGGCACACACCTGCGATTCCAGTTCTCTGGGCTAACACAGGAGGACCCAAGTTTGAGCACACCCTGAGCAACTTAGCAACTTCGTGAGCACCTATCTCAAAATTTTAAAGTTCAGTGTGAAGGCCCTGGGTTCAATCTCCATTACTGTTAAAAAAGAAAAAAAAAAGTTAACCTTTGCTAATCAAAGAGCCTCATTAGAACACCATTTCCACTATCAGATTAGCAAACACATATTTAAAATCATAACACCCAGTGCCATGATGGTTTAAAGTGTGCTTTAAATAATAGCAATGTTCAGATGGTGCTTATTGTCTAACGCGGCTCGCTCCCTGCCTGGCTTGGCTCCGTGAAGCAGGCGCTATGATTCCCATTTTCCATGAGGCAGAAACTAAGGCACAGAGGTCAATTCACTGTCCCAAAGTCACACTGCCCATTGGTGGTGGAGCACCCACACCCCCGCTTCGCAGTGGGCCAAAGGGAAAGTGAATAGAAAACCTTTGGGTTTGGAGATCCACATCGACACCTTGAAAAACTTCATTCCCTTTCGCCTAGTCATTCTACTTCCAGGAGCCCACCCTCAACAACCGTGGAGCCGTTTTGCTTTCCACCGCGGGAGGTGAGCATATCCGTGGTGAGGCCGGGCCGTGGGTGCGTCACAATGTCCGGCCGGGGTGTGAGCGACAATCGGGCTGGCTCGTAACGCATCGCTAAATGAAAAGATGCAAAAGTGTGCATACGGTGCGGGTGTGTGTGTCTGGTGAGATGGTGATTTTAATTTCCACACTGTATCTCT
>RJWT010026169.1:0-15907 GCA_004365215.1 Cuniculus paca | reverse complement strand
GGGGGGGGGGGACGGGACCCAGGAACAGGAAAATACAGTCACGCAACGCAAAGAGTAAGTCACTACCACTCAGTAATGGTTCTTAACGTGAATGGTCTCAATCCCTCACTGAAAAGACAGACTGCCCGGTTTGACTTAAAAAAAAAGAAAAAAAGCCACCAGACTATAAACACAGTTTTTCATGGAATGGGAATCCAAAAACAAGCAGTAGTTATCCTATTTTCAGACAAAGTAGACTTCAAGCCAAAACTGATCAGAAGCAAAAAAAGATTACTGCATGTTGATTAAGAGAACAATTCGACAGGAGGTGATAAAATTATAAACATATATGCACTGAACACCAGGTACCCCCAACTTCATGAAACAAATGCTACTGGACATAAAAGATCAGGTAATTGACACAAGTATAGCAGGGGACCTCAACACGCACTGTCACAAACAGAGTCACTGGATCAAAAAAAACAATGAAATATCAGAGTTGAACACCACCTTTGAACAAATGGACTTAATAGATATCTACAGCGTTTCACCAGCACATGGAACGTCCTCCAAAACAGAATGCATGCTAGACCAAAATGCATGCTTAGTTAAATACAAAAGAGCCAAAATTATCCCATGCATATTATCAGATCACAGCACTGGCAATCAATCGCTAAAGAAACCACAGAAATTATGCAAACACATGGAGATTAAATAAACTTTCAAATAATCAATGGATCGAAGAAGAGACTGGCATCTAGAATCAAATGATAATGCTGGTACAACATAGCAGAACCTATAGGCTACAATGAAAGTGGTCTTAAGGGGGAAATTTATACTTGAGTGCCCACATCACAAAAACAGATCAATCCCAAATAACCTAACAATGCATCTCACATTCCCCCAAAACCAAGGAACAGTATCAAAACCAAACCTAGGACAAGGGAGAAAATTATAAAGATCAGCAGAAAGTAATGAAATTGAGACCAAAAAAAAAAAAGTCAGAGCTGATTCTTTTAAAGAATAAAACAGGCAAGCCCAATCTGACCAAAAAAGACTCAAATTAATGCAATTAGAAATGAAAAAGGCAAAAATCACAATGAATACCACCAAAGTCCAGAAGATTGTTAGTAACTACTTCAAAAACCTTCACTCTAATTGTAGAATCAGAAGAAACAGATTCCTATCTATGCGTAAATTACCAAAACTGAAACAAGAAGATATAAAAAGTCCAAATAATCCATAATGGGCAATGAAAATGAAGCAGTAATAAAAAACCTACCAACTAAGAAAAGCCCAGGACCTGGTGGAGTCATCACTGCTCAGCTCTGCAAGAACACCATACTCCTTAGACTCCTTTCTCAATGACACTGGAAAAGGAGTACTTCCCAAAGTCGTTCCTGGAATACAGACAGACCCACATTCCAAAATCAAACCTAACTGAAAAGGACAACTAAGGCCAATCTCTTCAATGAACACAGACACAAAAACCTTCCACAGATACCTGGCAAAAGAATGCAACAAATCATCAAAAAGATCATACATCAGGAGTGAGCAGGCCTTGCCCTTGGGGAGTAAGGATGTTTTCACATATACAAATCAATAAATAAATATAATATACCACACTAACAGAAGCTAGGACAAAACTCACATGATCGTCTCAAGTGGTCATGTTAACATTAAGAAAATAATTATAGAAGGACCTTATCTTAAAATGATAAAAGCCATGTATAATAAAACTGTTGTCAACATTGTATTGAATGGGGAAAAACTGAAAGCTTCCTCCCTAAAATGAACAGTAAGAATAACCACTGTCACCAGTCCTGTTCAATACGGTACTCGGAACATGGGCTGGAGCAATCCAACAAAAATAAAGGGATGTGAAAAGTGAAGAAGTCAAATCACCATCATTTACAGATGACACAGTCCTCTACATAAAAGACCCAAAATATTTCTTAACAAAAGACTCTGAGAACTCATAACCAAATTCCATAGTGTAGCAAGATGCAAAGTCGACACACAAAAATCAGTAAAATAGTGTTTCTGTACACCAATAATGAACTTGCTGAGAGAGAAGTTAGTAAAATAATACCATTCACAACAGTATTAAGAAAAACTGAGTACAGTGGTACCTCAGTTGATGAACTTAATTTGTTTTCCAATTCTGGGGAACATGGCTGCATTTGTGCTCATGTTGGGAAGATGGCTGTGGTCATGTTTGTTACCCAATGTGGAGTTTGTGAATGGAAGCAAATTTTACCAAATATTTTTTGCAAATGCATGAACTGAGGCAGTACTGCACTTAGGAATGAACCTAACCAAGGAAGGGAAAGACCTCCAGAACAAAAACTACAATACTATGAAAAAGGACACTGAAGAGGACTCAGAAAATGGGTTAAACCACCAGTGGCACTGGCATGACTGTCCCACTTCTACCGCCAGCGGTACAAGCCCTGAGGGGCTGCCACGCTTGTACACAAGGGGTTCAGGCCAGTGGGAACCTGTTAAAAGGGTAAATGCTACAGCAGAAACATTTTCGCTAAAAGATAAAATAGGTAAAACTCTTGAAGATACAAGCATAGGCAAGTACTTCTGAACAGAACGCCAGCTACACAAGAAATAATATCAAGAATCCACAAGTGGTTTTATATCAAATTAAAGATTCTGCGCAACGAAGGAAAAACCAAGATGGGAGACACAACTTAGAAAATGTGAAGGAAAAAAAAGGAAAAAAAACTTCGGCAGTTATTCCTCAGACAGAACTCAAGAGAGTTAGCTCTCCTCCCAATGAAAGGCCCAATCGAAACAATGGGCAACTCAAATGAATATAGACACTTCTCATAAGAAGGACAAATGACAGGCCAGGGACATAGCTCAGCGGCACAGTGTCTGCCTGGCGAGTGCAAGGTCCTGAGTTCGATTCCCAGTACCAAAAAAAAGTACAAATGAAAAAGTACATGAAAAACTATTCAACATCTCTATCTGTTGGAGAAATGCAAATTAAAAACAACACTGAGACTCCATCTTAGAAAGGGACCATCATCAAGAAATTTAATAACAAGGGTTGGCAAGCACAAGGTCATGAGTTCAATCCCTGGCACACACGGTGTGTGTGGGGGGGGGTTTCAAAGAAATTAAATAACAAATGCTGAACAGGCTGTGGGAGAAAAAGGAACCCTTCTCCACTGCTGGTGGAAATGTAAGCTAATACGGCCACTATGGAAATCAGTATGGAGAGTCCTCAAAAAACTTAAAACTAGGAATTCCATTCAGTGCAGCTATTCCCCTTGTAGGCACCCTCCCCAAAGAGTTCAAGACATCACATCACAGTGATACCATACATGCATACTGATGTTGACGGCAGTACAACATAATAGCTAAAACCTGGGAGTGATCTATATATCCATCAACAAATGAATGGCTTAAGAAAGCATGGCATTTATATGTGATGGAGTACCATGCTGCTTAAAAAGGATAGACGAGTCATTTGTAGGAAAATGGATGCACCTTGAGACCATAATGTTAAGTGAAATAAGGCAGACACACCAGCTTAAGTATCACACGGTTTCCCTTATACAAGAAAGCCAAAATATAAATAAAGTGCAAAATAAAAGATAAGATGATTAGAAATAGGAAGCTAGGTCTTTTGCAAAAAAGGAAAGAGGACTAATAGCTGGAAAGGTATGGGGATGAAAAAAGAAATACAGGGGCTGGGGATTTAGCTCAGTGGCACAGCACCTGCCTAGCAAGCACAAGGTCATGAGTTCAATCCCCCCACAAAAAAAAAAAAAAAGAAAGAAAAAAGAAATGCACACACCAACTGCCCACAAGGAAGGTAATCATTAAGCACCGAGTGCCAAAAAACAAAAATTTTTTAAAATGCTTGACTATACAAATTATAGTCTTACAAACTAATGTTAGTATATACAATTAATGTTACGCACTGAGAAACAAAGTAATTTTTATTTCTCCAAATTCAGTCAAGTCCTTAGAAGTGCGGTAAAAATTTAATGTGTCTTTTGAGATGCTGCTCCACGGGGTCACATAAAGTTAAAATGGTAGCAGAAAGCCAAGAAAGAGTGCAGACCCTTAGTCTATGGGTTTTAAATTTTCTCTCTAGCTAGATGTGGCGGCACACACCTAGCATCCCAGCACTAGGGAGGCCAGTCTAGGCTACATAGTGAGTTCAAGGCCTGCCTGAACCGCACAGCAAGACTCAATCTCAAAAAAATAAAAGGTTTTCTTTTTCTTAGCGTGATGCACTGGTTTCCTGCCATCCTGTTCTTGCACGGTGCTGCTTCAGGGCCTCAGAAAAGCCCCACCCAGAGACTTCCTGCCAATAACCACACCCTTGCTACACCCACAGGCATCCTTTGCTCTGCAAGTCCCACATGTCACCAATGCACCCTTGTCTTCCACCTTGTGTCCCAGACTCAGCGTTTATCTCTTTCTACCCACTCCACTCAGCATACTGCTCTTCTGTTGTTTTTTGTTGTTTTGCTTTTGAGACAGTGCCACTAAGTAGTTTAGGTTTGCCTTGAACTCACTATATAGACCAGGTCTGGCTTTAAATTTGCAGCAGTCCTCCTGCCTCAGCCTCTGAGTGCTGGGATTACAGTTCTGCACAACCAGAGTTGAAACCTTTCTGGTTTGGGATCATAAAGCATAATTCCCTAAATGAGCTTTATGAGACAATGCTAACTTCTTTTTAGGGTTAAAGCAGCAAAAGAAGATGCTGATAGTCTTCTGCGCCTTTTTTCTTGATGATATACTGCTAACCTGGGCCACGTATATAGCTCAGTGGCACAACACCTGCCTGGCAAGCGCAAGGTTCTGAATTTGAGTTCCGGTACCAACCTCCCCCGCCCCCCAAACACATATACACACATATATTGCTAACTTTCCATTCAATTTGCCTTTACAGGAAGCTGTTTGTCCATGAACATTCAAATTTACCTTCACCATCACAGGACATAAATCCTCCCAGCACCTGGGCAGGACCAATCACGAGGCTTTTCTGCTCCAGTAAGCCCCTTGACCAAAGGGTAGAGGCAGGCTTCTTGGTGCACTCCTGCTATGCACAGGAAGGCGCAGGCCTCTAATCGGGCCAAAGGACAGCAGTTAAAAGTCGCATGGATCAGTGACTCCTCCCAGGCCTCACACAACCACAGTCGTAGGGAAGCCCCGCTCGGCTCAGCGAGACCTCCTCAAGCAAGCAGCAGCATACTACTTCCAGGCCGCCGCCGCGAGTCACCGAGCACCCCGCCCTGTGAACGCACAGAAGCAACTTCTAACAGATCTGACCGGCAGCACTTCCTCTGGAAGGGGGTGTCTGGAGCTTGTTAGAAACCCACCCCCCCCCGGATTTATTCCAACAACTGTGACACCGCAGGACAACCTGGGGGAGAAGAGTCCCTACGGCAGGCTCAGGCCACCCCCCCCTGCAGCGCGCATTATGCTTCCCGAGGACATCCACAGGCAGAGGTAAGCAGGCTTCAGAGGCAACTCTCACACTAAAAAGCTGGACACGACCTCGGCTGACTCCTATCATAAGGACTGCTGCCGGACAGTCACGTTACTCGTAAATCTGAAAATAGTGGCTGTATTTCTACTGGAATTTACCAAGCCGACCACGGTGCTGGGAGGTATCTTCGTGCCACCTAACCTAATCTCACTTTTGAGAAATGAACGCGGACCCTTCGGTCCCTCTTTCCCTAGGGCTGGAAGGCCCAGGACCGTCCGAAAGTGCAGCGCTGCGCTGCCCGGCCCCGGAGGGCGGCAGGAGCCAAGAGGGAAGCGGGGAGGCGCACGCCGCCGAGATCGAAGCAGACACGACCCCGAGGCGCTGGGAAGCCGCTCCGATCGCTGGACACTGCGAAGAAGTGGCCTGGAGAGGTGTTCGTGGGTTAAATCCACAGCAGTTAGCTGGTTCTAGGGCAGTGAACGGGCCGAGCGCCCAAACCGCAGCCCCGAACCCACGCGTTTACCGCACAACGCCCAGCACGGCCAGGCGACCTGGACCTGGGACCACTTGCTTCTGCGGAGTCGCGCCTCGTGACGTCATCAGTCAGCGCCGCGGCCCCGTCCGAGCATGCGCAGAACCCCGCCGTGTGCGCCTGGCCGCCGTGGCACGCGTGCCACAGCTTCCCCGCCGCCGGTGTCAGTGCACACCCGGGGACCCAGCTGCCCTGGTGGCTGAGGCGAGAGGGTCGTGTAAGGCTCGCCTGGGCAGGGCGGCCCTGTTTCAAAACACGAAGAACTTTTGGGGACAGCAGAAGCACCCTAGGAACCACGCACCGCTGGGGTGCTGTGAAGGGCGGGCGGAGGGGACTCGGCGCGGACGCACAGGGCGGTCGCCCGTCCTCGGCGCAACTACACCGCGGCACCGGAGACCGGAGGCCGTTACCTGAGGTGAGCGCCCAGTCATTCGGAGCAGACACGCAGCGGACAAGCAATGAAAGGCGGTTTTCAAAGCACCTTCTACCATGTGAACCTTTCTACACGTCCTGATTTGACAAGCTATAAAATCCATTTATGCAGCAGTGGGGAAATAATAACTGCGCATTAGTTGAACAAGGAATTATTGAAAATTTATTTTAGGGTATAGTACTAACAACCTGATTATCTCAAAGAGTTCCCGCTCTGCAATAAAGGAACTATTAATACACGCTAAACATGCATGAACCTCAAAAGATGTTGAAAGAAACCACATTCTGAAAAGGTACGTACTGTGACTATATGGTAACACGTTTAAAAGGTACATACCATGCACCACATATAGCAACGGTGATGGGGAAAGGATGGAGTGAGGAAGGGAGGGATTACAAAGATACCTGAAGGCCTTTTGGGGTGATGGATGTGCACGCCGTCTTGACCGGCATGGGGATTTCATAAAAATGAATTAAAAATTATTCATGGATGATTTCAGCGCTGCACTTTCGGATGGTCCTGGGCCTTCCAGCCCTAGGGAAAGAGGGACCGAAGGGTCTGCGTTCATTTCTCAAAAGTGAGATTAGGTTAGGTGGCACGAAGATACCTCCCAGCACCATGGTCGGCTTGGTAAATTCTGGTAGAATGATTTCATAAAAATGATTCATAAAAATGAATCAAACTGTGTGGTCTTTTATGTGCGACTGTGAACCACAAGCTTGAGACAATTCGGTGTTAAGATCAGAATACACTTCTTTCCTAACGGCATTATCTTTTTGAAGCTGAGTTTCTAGTGACTGCGACAGGGAAGAACACTGCAAATGTCCATACAGAACTGGAAAGAGTGACCACTTGACCTGATTCCAGGGTCTGAGAAGCTGCATGATGTGTAAGGGGAGCAAGCATCTCATAAATCATGAAACCATCTGGACCACACTGGTTGATAAATCTCCAATTTTTCTATTGGCTTAGGGCCACTGTAAAAAGAAAAAAAAGTGTTAAAGGCACCAAAAATTAAAATTTTGAGCCAGCCATGGTGGTGCACACCTGTAATCCCAATACTCAGCAGGCTGAGGCAGAAGGACTGCCTTGAGTTTGAGGCCAGCCTGGGCTACATAGTTCAGAATCAGCCTAACTACATAGCAAGACCCTGTTTCAAAAAACAAAACAAAAAATTCAAAAATTTAAAACAAAAAGCTGGGCCAGGGATATAGCTCAATGGCACAGCACTTGCCTGGTGAGCACAAAACCCTGACTTCAATTCCCGGCACCAAAAATAGATGAATAAATACAATAATAAAACAAAAAACTTTTGAGAGCCTCTAAAACAAGCTAAATTAGTGTTTTGAAACACTGAAAGGTGATGAGACGCCAGGTATTTCTAAAGCAAATGCAAAAGCAAACCTCCCAACACCACCAACAGTGGCTCCGTGTGTGCATGAGCTTTCCGGGTGCTGCTGTCCCCCACCCAGGTGATGAAACTGGACTTGAGATCTTTACATAAATGATCTTCCTGGGGATCTTCATTTACACAAAAGGATCTTATCTTCCACAGCAGCAGTGCCCACCAACTACATGAAATGCCCTCACCCCCATCTCTCCCCAGATGGCAATGGTCTCTTCAACCTTTAGACCCCGTTCCAAACCAGCGTGAGCACGCTGAGTTCCAAGTCACACTCTCACAGAGCACTTCCAACACTGCGTTTCAACGGGCCTGCTTACAGTCTGATGTCTTACATGACCCAGAGTTCTAGGACAGGAGCTGTGCCTCCCACAGTAAACACATGGCTGTTAAGGAAATATCGGTTCAGCTCTCTGAAAACCATCTGGCCTATCCAACTTTATAAACACTTCTCAAGGACATATATGAAAGACATTTAAAGCGTAATGCCAATTCAATGGAGTTTGTATTTTTTGCATAAAAATTACTTATCTACTAGGGTTTTCTTTTTTTGTCGGGGGGGGGGGTCACAGGGAATGCTGAGCTATACCTCCAGCATTTTTTATTTATTTTTGTATTTTGAGATAGCCTGCTAAACTGCCCAGGCCAACCTCAAACTTGCGATCTTCCTGCCTCAGCTTCCTGAGAAGCTGAGCTTAGAGGCACGGTCCACTGCGCCAGGCCTCTGTCTGCTGGTCCCATTTTCCCTGCTTCATCGCTGCACATGGAGCACAACCATCATCCCAGCATTCTGGGACGCTGAAGCAGGAGGATTGTAAATTTGAGCTCAGCCAGGGCAATTCAGCGACTTTGTGAGATCCTGTCTCAAACTAAGAAGCAAAGCGTGGGGGGCATGGATGGTGCTGGAACTTGGCTTGAGGGTCCTGGGTTCAATCCCCACTATTTAAAACAGGGTTGTCTCTACAGGGCAGTTTCCACTGTCATCACCGTTTGGCGTTTCCTCCTGGGTGGAACTGAAACAGTGGTTTGTAACCCTGACTGCAATGCACAACAGTCGGGAGGGCTGCTCGTTACAGACTGGCAGCTGAGCCTCAGCAGCAGAACCTCAGGCCCACGCGGTCTGGAATGGGACAGAAATCCGCGTGTCTAACAAGACTGCAGGCGATGCTGACAATTTGATGGTTTAGAAACACAAAGCAAAAAGATTAATAGCTGAGTATTTTAGAAAATAATAATATTGGGCAAGACTTAAGTGTTTATTTACTATTGCTAGGTGCAGTTCAAAAATTTTAAATACATGAACTCATTGCTAGTATCAACTGCAAGACATTTTAATCCTTCAATCTGAAATTCTGACAAACTCTCACTTGATGTCCATTGGCCATTACTGTTTGTTGTGCTCCTTGAATAAAGTTTTTAAATTTTTGTGTCTTTTAATTACCTAGGAAGTCATCAAAACCCTACTATGGCCAAGCCACTAAATAACGTGGCTCTCAGTTTGTTTAAGGTCAAGTGTTTTACCAAGAAGAGCCCATTTCTACCTCACAGGCCGAAGACAGTACAAGTATCAATTCCCTCAGCCCCTTGCGAGACCTGCGGAGAGAACTCGTAGCTGAGTGGCCTACTTTACACTCTCACTCCTCACATTTAGGTCAAGACTTCAAAAAATAATGAATTTTTTGTTTAGAAAACATAATAACTCCACTTCTCTGGCTTCCAGAGTTTGGCTCACCAGCAGTGGCCCTTAGGTGACAGAGCCGCCTCTGTAAGAGGGGAGGCACAGCACAGGTCACCACAGAGCCCCAGACAGCCTGCTCGAGGCACAGCACACAGCGAAGCAAGCGATTTCACAAGGAGCTATTCACATAGGCGGCCGCTGGCAGTAATGTACAGTATAATTTGATGGTCTATGATGACTCATTTCAATACAATCAGATTTGTACTGGACTTCTGACATCAGAACTGTAAGAAAACAGTCCTGTCCTAAGCACAGGGTCTGCATTTTGCCCTTTGGAGTTTCCTAGATAAATTAACCTTGTGCCAGTTGGTATAAATTCTGCAGCTTTTAATAGAAAGAGAAGTTTGCAGGAGGCTCCTGGACTGTTTTCTTTTTTTCCCCCCTTTTTGAGATGGGGTCTCACTATGTAGCCAGGCTTGCCTTGAACTCGCGGCCATCGTGCAGAGATTACAGGGATGTGCCACCATGCTCAACCTTTCAAATTTCTTTTCAAAAGGAGTATCTAAGCGACTCTACAGTGACCTTTTCAAGGATAACACTGCTGAATCCAAAAACCCAAGGAACTTGCTGCTCTCATCTCTCAGCGAGAACCTGAAGGGAACGAAGAGTTCTTTCTGTTCTACGTGTGTCAGTATCTGGCTGCAATCACATATCCCAAGCATAAAAACTGGAGTGCAAAATAAGTGAAAGAAGAGAAGTAGGTAGGCAGAGTGATCTAAAAGAGCTTTGCAAATATTAATGCTGCAATGGAGTTTTCAGTGTTGGCCACCGGAGGCCCCATGAGATTGTTTCTCCATTGTGCGTACATGTGAACATGTGTACTATATACAGGATGCCTAATTTCAGTAAATGATGGGCAAAATACCATAAATATTGCACAAGTAATATACAGCATAATTTGATGGTCTATGATGACTCATTTCAATACAATCAGATTTGTACTGGACTTCTGACATCAGAACTGTAAGAAAACAGCTCGGTATGGTGGCACATGCCCGTAATCCCAGCACTCGGGAGGCTGAGGCAGGAGAATCACTGGGAGTTTGAGGCCAGCCTGGGCTGCAAAGTGACTTCAAGGCCAGCCTGAACTGCACAGTGAGACCCTCTCTCAGAAAATACCAAAGAAAAGGCCAGGTGTGGTAGCACATGCCTATAATCCCAGCACTCTGATTGCTACAAAGTCAAGGCCAGCCTGAACTGCACAGTGAGACCCTCTCTCAAAAACACAAACAAACCCAGAAACCTGTGAAAAAACAAACTTGCGCTGCTCCAACTCACCCAGGTTACGATCGCTAGTTGCAACAGGCCCAAGAATCATGCGCCTCTAGAGACCACATTATTTGCCAGAGTCCCTCAGGCAAATAAAGGCAGATCTGGGAGTCTTTCCTTTGTACAGAAAAGGAAAATAGCGGTGACCCAGTGACACACCATGATTACTTTTCTGGTACTATGCTTTATGATGAACTGCTCCTGTGCATCTGCTCAGCTTCTACGGAGCTCCCATTCACGGTTCCAACCTTCTCCACGGAGATCTGCGGTGTACTGTAAAGGTCACACAGCTAAGTGACTGCTCCAGATAGTGTGAAATTTCACGCAGTGGTGTGGAGTTTTGTTTTTAATTGACCAGGCCATTCAGCCAAGAAACTCGTGGCTTTCTGTGTGCAGAAGCCATGACCCTTCTTACTGTCCTTTCTCCCCTTTCCTCTGTGACCATGTTCTTACTGGGTGGATCCAGCGGTACACTCCTCTGAGATCTAGCTGTGCTTTTGTGGTCCGTAGCTCTTTTCCACCCTCTCAATCTCCTCTCCCCTCAGGTCTGAAAAGGACGGACCGTCCAAATGCGGGTGAGCGTGCCCGGGACGGCGAGGTGGGGAGGAACCGACAGACGGTGACCGGGAGGAGCGGCGCCCGGGCAGCAGCACAGGCAGCGAACTCTCCATCCCACGCTCCACCACCCAGCTGGTCCCCCCTGTCTCACAGCCACGGTACTTCTTCCCTCTGTTCTCTTTCCAGTGTGAGCTTTATCTTTCTGTACCTGTTTTCAAAACACTTCAATGTTATGCGAAGTGGAGTTCCAAGAAGGTATTTACTTCAAACTAAATGAAAACACTTCTGGTAAGAGACCAGATATGGTCCTGTGCATCTGAAACATGCTGTGCTTGGAGATAACCAAGGGAGACAAAACCAGAACAAAGCTTCAAATGAAAGTGCTAGAAAAGTACCATTCGCAACTCGACACCTGTAAGGTACACGTGCCCAGCACTATGCAATGCACTTCATATACACTGCCTTATATAATATATTTTAATCTACCTCCATTACATATGTGCATCTAGAGCAGGCACCAACATTCCCACATGGGCTGTGTACTTGCTTACAAAACCGACACTGACACCGTGTGTGCTTAGCTCCCCTTTCCTACGTGGCAGTCTTGTCACCTCTCTTCCCGCTTTGTCAGGCGCTTCCTACTCTACTGTACAACAGGCACTTAGCGGGGAGAGAAGAAGTCAATAAAATTAAAGATCAAATGTGTAACGAGCTGGACGTGGTGGTACACGCTTGTAATCCCAGCACTTGGGAGGCTGAGGCAGGAGGGTTGCTGTAAATTTCATACCCACCTGGGCCACATAGCAAAACCTTGTCTCAAAAAAACAAAAAACAAACAAAAAGTATAATGAGTGTTTAGAACAGACATCCACATTTTCACATCACCTGTGTACTTGCTTATAAAACCTAAAAGATAACATCAGAAATAAAAGCCTGCGTGAACTACAGTGTAAACACAAACAAAAGTCTACCACAGAAACAAACTTGGCTTCCACTCACACCCAAGGCAGTCTGCACACGTGACTGCATGTTCCATACACGAGTGTCGCTCGCGTACACTGACAGCACGTGTGCTTCGTTTTCCTGTACTTTCCCACAGGCACAGCTGACATCGTTTTTGTCCTCCTGTCGTAGCAGCAGGTCTTTGTGATGCTGTGCCTGCCTGTTTGCTCATCGGCTCACCAGTGCGCTCCACGATTTTTTGCTTAGTTCCTTGGGCAGAAACATTTTGTTTCCTCTGCTGTAAATGATCTCTTCTGAGCTCCAGTCCCAATCCTCTAATAAATTTTCTCAGTCACATTTCGCACTTGTTATTTTCTTTGTAAACTATGAAACTATTTATGCCACACATTTAGGATCAAGTGAAACACAGTCGGTGGCCAACGCTTCAAAGTGACATCATAGTTGCTGCGTAACTTACTTCCGTCAAGGTGAAATGCTGACATCAGCAATACTGGTTTGCTTTTCTTATGCCATATATAAGGCCAACCTCGTATCTTTCTGAAATCCAAAAATTGTACTATACAATTCTGTGTCTTGAAATTGCAACGTTTCATTTGGAATTTCTGCTTTGTTCTTGTGTACAATTCCTGCACTGGTCAACCTGTGCTCTGCTAGCAGATGTAACATCAGTTGAAAACTGGTAAGTCAACTGTCCAATGTCACATTCCGATTAGTTTGGGAGATGGGAGCAACACATCTGTTCACACCATCATCTGGTTTATTACCATACGAATGAGGACTTGATGGCTGCGTTCCAGGGTAAACGCCTACATTGAAAGCATAGGCTACTAGTGCACACAGAACGTTTTACTTGCATTTCAGCCTTTGTGTATTTCACAGCAGTGCTGCCATTCTATCCAACATGTTTCACCCTGTGGAGACCCTCACTGTATTTTCAGACCTAGTTCTAACATTGGATCATTCCACTTGGTGGTGTGGCCACTTTGCAACATTTCAACCAGTCAAATATGTATTCACACTGATGTTTTCTTCCTCTGAATCAAGGAGACCTGCATGCCCTGTGTTCGCATCTGTCCACTCTTGCTCCACTTCACTGGCACAGGCTCGCATAGCCAACATCAAAGCAGCTGTCTCATCCCTGTCACCATCATCCACCCACACCGCCCTTCTGTTACGAAGGCACGAGTTTACCAAATGGATCATCTTCATCATCCACGCAGCAGACCTCCTCCAAAACTTGCAAATCTGGTTTTTCACGTGCCACTGTACTGAATTTTTTTCTTTAACAAATCCTGCAGTGGTGTGGTCTACTAAACCCTCTGTGATGCTCAGGTAAACACATGCAAAACCAGTTGGCCAGAGCATAAAGGTAGGTCTCAATCCCACTTTGCCACTTTTCCACTCAGGTACACACCTTGCACTCATTCATCATACCGAGTGGGTAGATGCAGAGAATGCTTCCTGTACCCCTGAGACACACAGCCGGCTACTACAATGCTGAAGTACAAATTCACAGGAGAAAAGTAAGGGCTGGGCCCGCCGAACCCAGGTTTATGCCTTGAACTCTAAAACCTACAAAGCACCTAAAGAACTTGTTTGGAATTTTTAAAAATATGCTTCGAAGGCCCTAAAAATAAAGTCACTTTCCAAAGGTAAGTACAATGGAAATTATGTCTCTTACTAATTCTGTATGTCCTTAGGCAGGTAAGAAAATGGCATCTAATAATATCTTTTCTTTAACACAAAGGAGATTCTATATCCTTATCCTATATGTAGGACTGATAGCTAACAGTTTTCAGTATCACAGCAACACTAGAACACACACATGTGCACATGACAGACACAAAAGTACTGTGCATGTTAAAATCCCAGCAAAGACATCATCCAGCTGCTACCCAGGTAGACCAAAATACTGCAGTATTGCTGGTTTTAACAGAACTTATCAAAGCTAGTTGTGTACATTTGCATAGTCACATAATTCAACTGGACATCCAATATAGGCATTCATTTCCCATTTGAGTAAAGTTTATTGAACTATACTAAAGAAAACTGGTCTTAAAATTCAAAGGGAAACCAGGCATCGTGGGAGCCTGTAATCCTAGCATGCAGGAACCTGAGGCAGGAGAAAAACTGAGTTCAAAGACAGTTTGGGCTACACCACATATCAAGTTCAGGGCCAACCTGCACTACATAGTGAGACCCTGTCTCAAAAGCAAAAACAATCAACAAAATGCAGAAGAATCTGCCACTAGCTCATTAGCTAACTTAGTTTATTAGCTAACTTACTAATATACTTTTGAATACGGTATTGCAGTGGTTTGCAAATGTGTAGTCCAAGTACGCACATGTACAGCTGATTAAACATTTGCTTAGATTCCTTTAAGAGGTAAAATTTTATGACTGCACATAAAGTAATTTCATTTCACTAATGAAAACATCACAAGTAAAAACAAAACAAATGGTAGCCCACATGCTACAACAGGAGAAAACGAGTAAGAATTTCCTTTCCACTGGGGTATAACTAACAGCATGAGTCTAGCATGCACAAGGCCCTGGGCTCAATTCCCAAGCACCACCAAAGAAAGAAAAAAATGAAAGAAAAGAAAAACAAAAAAATGAGAAATCAGAAATAGCTTTTTAAGCAAGTAAAAGTAAGTTAAATCTATAAAAGTAAATCAAACATAAGTAGTACTAGAAATAGTTTATCTAAAAAAACTTTTTTTACTACATACAAAGGTGGTAAAATACCAGGCTAAACTTCAGAGTACTCAGTACTTGAAAGAGCTCAGACCTACGCTGCACTTTATCTCACATATGAGAGATGCTAATAAAACTTATCTATACTAATTCTTACTCATTACAAGTAAACTTAAAGCAGAGGATGAAAACAGAACGCTTTACAAAGTGCTTATATCACAGATAAACAGTCTTCAAAAGTGCTTTAAAAGATGTTCAATCTTCCACAGATATCATAAAACCCTTCCCAGGGTAATAGTTAAAATCTATTATATAATTAAGTCCTGGACAGTTGCTTAAAGTCGAATTTGTCTTTAGTAACAGATGATACATGAGTTGTAAACACTTTATTCTCCGTTAACAGTGCACTGCCTACAGTACACCTATCACTGATTTAAAATACAATTTGAGTTCCTTTCCTATTTGTATACACCGAGGCTATGCAAGAAGGCCTTGGTGTATACAAACACAAACTCTACAGAACAAAACAAAACAAAATGTTTAATCTTCTTCATTCTTACAATGTGTGTGTAGGTTTATAACCCCCCCCCAAAAAATTCAATGCTACTGGTGTTACAGAAGCAACCTTATTTTAGCTATTTTAAGAATTCATGACCTTATGATATGATACAGACTTTCACACCATTTACACAAAGACAGAACTTGTAAATGAAGACTGTGTTTTCTAGATAAGCACAATAATCTCCCAGATGTGGTCAGATGACTTGCAAAACAATAGATCTTTAAAGAAATGTTTCAGTATTTATAAAAGCTGCCAGTTAATAAGCCTCAGAGAGACTCTCAACACTGCCTGCTAGTTGGAGATTATAAAC
>RJWT010026168.1:0-15902 GCA_004365215.1 Cuniculus paca | reverse complement strand
TTTTCCTTTTCCTGCACTTAGTACCCTTCGGGTGCAGATAGTCGGACTATAAGATCCATACATTTGCATGCTATCCCTTGTGGGCTCACCACAGTGACAGTGCGCACTCTGATTTCTGTTACCAGCCAAAAGCCAGTCTGTATCTGCTCCATGTGCCAAATGGCTTGATCTACTCTGGGCTGAAGATGGCATGAGGATGGCATATTCCACAAAACCTTTTTCTGTTAGCCTCGGGAGTGTTTTCCGAGCCAATCTAGCCTGCACCGCATTCATCACTCCATCGCCATTATCTTGCATTTCAATAGTATCTACAGCTTTAAAAAGGATGTTGGTTTTACCTGAGCCCATTGACGATGCCAACACAGCAAAGGCCTCTAGAGCTGCTTGGCGTACCCTGCGTTTAGTATCTACAAGAGCTGGGGCAAGATCAAAAGACAGTTTGGGTAAATCAAAATCCTCACTGGGATAAGTCAGAAGGGAGCAGATGCAAATGTTCACCACCTCCTCTCTTACTCTGGAATGCTTATGTTTAAGATGTTCCAGGAGTAAACAGAGCACCTGTTGAGGACCTACTTCTTTCATTAGCTTGAGAAAGATTTTCATATATTCCTGTTTGATCACTAACTTATTGTCTGCCAAGACTTTGACAGAAGCTGTTATAACTGGTCCCAAGAACTGCTGCACCTGCTCTCCAAGGCGAATAACCAGTAAATGCAGAACCTGAAGTGCGCCATGGACCACTTTGAAATTAGAATCGTCTAACAAATTATACAACAAGCTAATGAAACCAACAAGACTGGAATGAGTGGTAGAACTAGGGTTAAATTTTCCCAGCACCTGTTTGAGTTCCTCAACGGCCTGAGTCCGGTTCTTATAGTTTTCCTGATCCAATAATCTGGAATGTAGTTCCTGAGGAATAATCCCAAATTTAAGATTGCTATTGGAAAGAGTCACCACACCGGGGACAGGCTCTTCAGGAAACCCAGAGGCTTCGAGTTCCAAATAATAGGGAACCTGACTTCCGAACTGGGACTCCAGGCGGCGATTGTAGAGTCTCCTCAGGGCAGACGGGAGGCGCGAGATGTAGGAGTGAAACCTCTCTTGGCCAAGTCGCTCCCCAATTTGCTGAAGTGCCGAGAAAGCTGTCTCCGACTCGTCTTCTATCTCCTGGTCACTAAGCTTCCTAGCTAGGGCTATTATCACTTCGGTGAGATCCAGGCCAAGCAACAGATCTTCAGGCGTAAGTAAGATAGGGAGCAGCAGCGCAGTGGAAGCTCTAAGCTGGGCATCCGCACTTTCTAGACCTTGTTGAATAAGCGCTCTCAGCACCTGCCCAGAACTACGTTTCAGGCCTACGTGCAGGATCTGCAGCGCATCTTTCCGCAGGGCCGGATCCTCTTCGCGTAAGGAGACAACCAGTTGCGGCAGAAGTGCCAAACTAAAGGCCTCTTCCAGCTGGCCTGCCTCCCCCTGGCCCCGGAGAACGTCCAAGAGAAGCTGCAAGCACAGGCGCTTCTCATCACTGCCTCCTTCCACAAGCACTCGGCCCAGGGCCCGGTACAACGCCTCTTTGCGTCGGGGGAAGCCAAGCCGACCGCCCCGCCGCGGCAGAGCAGCCTGCAGAGCCTGGAAGGCCTCGGAAGGATCCGGTGCGGCGCGCAAGAGCTGAAGGAGCCTCGTCTCCTCTTCGTCTCCGCCTGACAAGCCTCCCCCAGGCCCGGGCCAGCTCCCCGAGCCCGCCTCCGCGGGCAGCAAGAGGGTCGACGGCAGAGGCGAAGGCGTAGAGGGGTAAGAGCCGTGGTCCCCAGCAACTCCACGGCAGTAGTAGCTTTTCTCTCCTCTCATGGTGCCCCCGACTCGACGAACATCAGTCTCTGGGGCGGAAGGGCGACTGTGGCTCTGGGGGCGACAGGCACCCGGGGCTAAGAGGGGCGGCAGCGGGAGCAGCGCAGACGGCGCAGCCGCCATGGAGGGTCGTCAGGTTCCTGGAGGGAACCATTGCCCTCTCTGAAGTGTGCGATGAAGCGCAGCTTTCCAGTTCCTCTCCAAGCCCCCAGCTGCGGAGGAGGAAAAGAAACAGCCCGCGTCAGCTGCCAGGCCGCCTCCGACCGCGGGAGGCAGCCTCCAGCAAAATGGCCCCCGCCTAAGCCCCAGACCCCACGGCGGCGGCGGCCGCCGGGCGTAACTAGGGGCACCACGTGACCAAACCGATCGCTTCCATGGTGATGGACCCAGCGCAGACCTCTTAACCCGGAAATCGATCTGCCGAAATGAATGATGGGCCTTGTAGTCCACGTCAGGCGTGAAGCCTGGACAGGAGGCTCCTGGAAGAGGAAGTCTGAGCGCTGGCACGTACTGGAGCGGAGGAGAGGCGGGGCGGAGACGTTCGGCGGAAGTGACGCTCTTCGCATTCCGGGCGGAAGCTCCCCGCCCCACCCGTAAGAGTTGAGGTTTGACCAGAGCAAGTGAGAATCCTGCCCGGGCTCCAGTTGTGCATCGCTCCTCCTGCTGTTGCTGCAGGTGTGATTCCTGGGACTCAGGTATTTTCCTTTTGCTGTCCCCCAGCGGCTCAGGCTTCGGCAGGGTTTTGCCCGACTGTCCCTCGAGCTAGAGTGAGAGAAAGGATGGACGGGAACAGGCAGGGAGGGAGGCGACATCTTCTGCACTGCTGTTCCCGTGGTGAACGCGGTGTCCTCCTCAGCCCTGAGCAAGTGCGGTCCTTTCCTCCCGTAGTCCGCTTGTCCGTGCTGGCTGCCCCACCACGCCTAGGCCAAGCTGCTAGACCGGGTACCGTTTCCCCCTCCTCTTTCAATTCCTGGACCTTTGGGACCTTATGTACCCCTTCTTTCTTCGCCTTCTCCCCTTCTCGCACTCCTCTTACCCAGCCGGCTGTGGAGGGTTCACGCTTTTCTGTCACTTCTTTTTACCCGCAGCCGTGTAAATTCTCTTTAAAATGCACAGGCTCTGGAGATAAGTCTGTTTGCTCTGTTGTCACCCGCCTCGCCCCGGACGTTCCCCGAGTCTCCCCTCTAGTGCGGTTCCGCCGTGGGACTCCCCCAGCCCTCCCTCCGCCGCCCTAGGCTCTCTGCAGCCTTTCGGTCTCCTGGAAACAGATGGCAAAGACGATCCGTCAGCTGCGGTGGAAATTCTTGGCATCGCGGCCCCCGGAGAATTCTGCCCTGTGGATTTAGCGTTGGTAGATATTTCATTGTTTTAGGCGGACTGAGAATTGGGTAGGCAGCCTTTCTCATAAAAGAACTGCAAGCGGATTTAATGGAAGAGCGAGTACCTTGTGCGAGGCTGAATGATTTGGAGTGTAGAAGTATTAAGAAAAAAGGAATACAGTTACTTTTGAATGACCCAATGAGAAAAGTCTGAGTTATAATTTGAAGTCCCAGTTTTGTCTACTTTGAATCCAAATATTCCTGCCCCTCTCTGTACCAGGTGGGATGCCTCTCAAGTACTTTTTAAAATCTTGGAGTACTTGAATCATATATGCCAAACCATTTGACAATGTTGCTGGCAGATACAAGTTCAAAAATTACTTGTAGATTTTGCATTACATCACAGTTTGAATAGCGTAAGTGAGAGTAGTAGGGTAAATGAGGCTGTGTGATTTGTGTTGGGTTTTGTTTTACATTCGACATTGTTTCCTTATTCACTTTTTTTTTTTTTTAAACCGGGAACTGAACTCAGGACCTTGCACTGGCCAGGCAGATGCTGTGTCGCTGAGCTATGTCACCAGCCCTTCCTTATTCACTTTGATGTGTAGCTAAATCTGCCTAAATTGGCTTTGCTAGAATATTTCAGTATACCAAACAAATGGTAAAAACCCCATTTCCCCATTTTTAGGAACAGGATGAGACGTGGGGAGTAAAACCCAAGGTGATTACAGCGGTTGTCAACGAGAAAGAGTGTGTGGTTCTCATGTTTCACTTAAGAAACTTAGATGTATACTTTTACTCTAGTATGCTCAAACTTCTGGAACCCAGTCCAATGAAAGATAAACAAGAGAAGAGCACATTAGAATGTACACATTAAAATGCCCGTTTATGTTGCAATAGAAGATAAACTCTTTCCAGTGAACAGAATTTTCAGGTTGAAAATTCATTGTACTCTTTCTTGTATCGAAGAATTTATTTAGGAAGCCAAGTTAGTAACAAGAGCTTGTGTGGTAATTAGAGTCAAAGAAAAGGAGCTTAGAAAGTATTGGATGATATTTCATCATCAGTTATGGTAGAAACTTAAGAATTATTTCTTCTGTAATACTTTTCAAGGGACCTGAATACCGAAATGAAACTGTTAGTCTTTTTTCTGGGAACAAACCAAAATGAATCTTCCTTTTGACACTTTCTTTCTTTCTTTATCTCTCTCTCTCTCTCTCTCTCTCTCTCTCTTTTTCAGGTCCCTATAGGTCTCTATATTATAATTGCATGTTTTAAAATACCTATTACATTTTGTTTCCTTGATGAAGACTTGGAAAATCAGTGGTATCCATGGTGGATATTTAGGAAATAAGACCTAATTGCTGTCATGTGTCTTGCTAATTATCTTCTATGGTTATCTTGTGAAATATAAATCTCATCCACTTAAGTATGTAGTATTCTGTTTATATCTATTACAAATACAAAGCAGGATTTTAAAAAGTAACATTTTCATTCTTGATTCTAGGAGTCTTTTGTGTACTGACTAAAAAAGCCTTTATATTTGACCATAAACAAAGACAAAGTAACAGATTTTTAAATCAAATTCCAGAATAATGGAATACACTTTTAGTTGTATTATTAATAGAAAGTTGAAAGGAAGCAGTTAAGGAGACATCAAAAATTGCATATTTCTGTAAGAGTTAAAAGTTTCATGGAATACATGATTATCTATGTTAATTTTTTAAGCTGAATTTAAGCAGAGTGCACACAGTTGCTCTAAAGACATCCTTTATGTCCATTGTCAGAGACAATAAATTTGTTGGATTAGTCATTATACTTTTTTCTGTAGGGACAATCTAAGGGTATTGGAAACCAGTGTGAGTTTCATAAACTAAAGAATAGTTATATTTTAAGAAGTTATTGTGAAGTAGTGCTATGCAAATGAAAGGTGCTGTTAATGTTAATTATAATAATACCTTTTATTGTGTTTGCTGTGTGCTACACACTGTGCTGTATTCTTAATATTAACTAAGCACAATATTTTGGAAGTTACATATTCTACGTTTGTACTGTGGCGGATTTTATGGGTATTTCCCTTGGAGAACAATTGGTCAGAGGAAAGTAAAACTCAAATTAGTCAATTTAGCTATTTACCTAAAGCTTTGGGAAAGTTGATGGAAAAGGAAGTGTTGAAACTATAGAATATAATTAGATCTTTCCGTTATGAATCATTGATATCTTTTACTATGTATCGTTGATTATATATTTTAATCTTTTTTGGTGTCTTCTGAATCTTAATTGAGTCAAAACATTAACATGAGTTAAATTATGAGCTTAGTTTTATACCTATGGGATTAAATAAGTAGTATATTTTATCTATCTTCATTTATGTCCAAAGCATCTCTACCCTGAGGACTATAAAAATCCAATTTTTATTGTATTTTGAGCACTAATTTTTACAGCATCACAGGATGTCACATCTGTTGCAATCAGTTCTTCAATGGATGGATTGGATTATGTAACTAGGAGCTTTTAGAGCATGTAGTAATGCCTTTGGGGACTTGTTTTATTTTGTGATATTTCTGATTCCATGATAATGATGCGTGTTATGACAAGCTTCTAATTTTGCTTCTCCGGAAATCAATTTCAGAGAAAAGGAAAATATACCAACTTATTTCATAGACTCACTGACAAAATCATAAACCATCATTTGTTGAATTCTACAATGAGTAAAGTTGAACTGTGGGGAGGAAATTTAAGAAAAAAAGTTACAATAAAATATTCTCCTAATGTTATGTATCATGTTTTATATAGAAAACTTTGTTTTGATTGCTTTTAAGCAGTTATCCTCATCTCTGTTCATGATATATTTGTTCTGATTGTGATCTATCTGTGTTGATATGGTGGCAGATAATTGTCTCCCAGCTGATTTCAGCGTCACTGCTTTGTAACTTAAATGTCAATTAAGCAGAGAGATAGTAAACCAACAGCTTGACCTTTTATTACCTTGCTTCAAAAACTAAAATTATGAAAATACTGTATATTATGGAAAGTTTGGTTTTATTTTTATGTTATCTAACATTTCAGATATTTATATAAGAATATGATTTTAAGTGATGTATGATGTTATTACCTTTTTAAGATTTCAGATACTGTTTCTCAATATTTACTAATCCAGTTACTTAGATTTACTTTATTTGTATTTTATTGGTACATTTTAGATACACATAATGATAACATTCATCATAAGGAATTTGTACCTGTACATAAAATGTCTTGCTGCTTCTTTTTTCCCAGCCCCTCTGCTCCCTTTTACCTCTCTTCTCCTCTTTATTTACAAAAGCTTTGTTTCCATTTTTTCTGTTCTTTTTTTTTTCTTGTCCCCCCATTTCCTATTCACCTCCCCCTCCTTTGTTCCCCTTCTCATTTGAATAATTTCTTCCCATTTCCCAATATCTGTTATACATTTTGGTCCTTATTTATACTTTGTTTCTCATACCAGAGAAACCATGTGGTATTTACACAACATGTGTGTGCAATTTATTTCACTTAAGAATATGGTCTCAAGGTGCATCCATGTAAGCTAGAAACATCTCAAACTTCTCCTTTGTCACGGCAGAGTACTATTCCATTGTATTAAAAAAACCACATCTTCTTTATCCATTCATCGTTTGGTTGGTGGGCATTTGGGTTGTTTCCAAGATTTAGCTATTACAAACTGTGCCTCTACAAACACAGGTGTGCATGTATCACTGTGGTTTGATGCTTTTAATTATTCTGGGAAGATACAAAGAACGGGAATGGTTGTGTCAAATGAAATCTCTCATTTTAGTTTTTTGAAGAATCTCCACTCTGATTTCCACAGTGGTTTCACCGGTCTGTACTCCCACGAACAGTGGAGAAGACTTCCTTTTTCCCCACAGCCTCTCCAGCATTGGATATTGGTCGATTTCTTGATAATAGCCATTCTTCTGGAATGAGGTGGAATCTCAGCATTGTTTTGGTGTTAAAAATTTTTTCATGTGTTTATTTGACATTTCTACTTCTTCACTTGAGAAGGATCCTTAAAGGCAGGGGGGCTGATTTTTTGTGTTCTTCATATATTCTAGATATTAGTGCCTTGTCTGAGGAACTGTTGGCAAAAATTTTTCCCCACATTGTGGGTTGTCTCTTCACTCTGTTGGTGGTTTCTTTTATTGTGCAAAATTTTGTAAGATGATATACCAGTTCTTGATTCTTTGTGATATTTCTCTGTGATTGGGGTTTTGTTCATAAGGTCTTTGCCTACATCAGTGTCTTCAAGAGTTGAACCTGTTCTAGCAGATTTAGTGTTTCTGTTTTAATATTTAGATCTTTGATCCATTTGATTTTAGTTTAGTCTATATTGAAAGAAGGATCTAGTTTCAATGTTTGGCCTAAGAAGAGCCAGTTTTTCTAGCACCAGTTATTGAAGAGGCTTTCTTCCAGTGAAGGTGTTTGGCACCTTTGTCAAAGATAAAGTGGCTGAGTATGTTTGGAGTTGTTTCTGAATCATCTAGTCTGTTGCATTGATTCCCCAGGTCTTTTTTTTTTTTTTACAGTACCATGTTGTTTTTATCACCATAGCTTTGTAGTATGATTTCAATTCAGGGATTGTGATGCAACCTGCCTTGCCTTTGTTGCCTAGAATTGCTTTTGCTATTCTAGGTCTCTTCTGGTTCTAATTTTAGGATTATTTTCTCTAATTCTGTGAGATATGCTATTGGTATTTTGATTAGGATTACGTTTAATCTTAATAACAATTTTAGGAATATGGCTATTTTCCCTTTATTGGTTCTGCCTATCCAAGAATAAGGTATACTTTTCCATTTTCAGATACTTCAAAGTCTTTTTTCAGAGTACTGAGTTTTCAATGTAAAGATCTTTTACTTTCTTCTTTAGATAGATTCCTAGGTATTTCGTTTTTTTTTTTTTTCTTTTTTTTTTTGAATGCTATTGTGAAAGGTGTCATTTCCCTAATTCTCTCAGTGAGTTTGTTATTTGTGTACAGGAAGGCTTTTAATTTTCATGTGTTGACTTTGTATCCAGCTATGCTACTGAATTTGGTTATTAAATCTAGAAGTTTTTGGGGTCGTCTGTGTGTATCATATCATCTGCAAATAGTGATAATTTAACTTCTTCCTTTCCTATCCTTATTTCTTTTATTTCTTTTTGTTATCTAATTACATTAGCTCTGGCTAATGTTTCCAGAACTATAGTGAATAAAAGTGGAGACAGTGACATCCTTGTTCTATTCCTGATTTTAGAGTGAAAGCTTTCAGTTTTTGACCATTTAGTATGATGCTGGCTGTTGGTTTACCACCTTTAACTGTGTGAACTAAATTTGTGTTTATATACAAAATCTAAAACAATTCAGACAATTGTATGCAGTAAATAAACCTCCTCAGTATGGTGATTTTACTCTCAGGAGAAAAATGTAAAAGAAGTTAGGCGGAAAAATAGAGAAATACAGCAAGAAAAGATCAGAAATATGTCTTGAGGACAAAGTAAGACTGCAAACTTGGGGAGACTGGTAAAGAAGATGGGAGGGACTGAGAAGGAAGAAGTAAAAACAAGAACAAAGAATCAAGAAAAAAACAAAAACAAAGAAAAAATAGAAAATACTTTTTAAAAAATCTGTCCACTTCAAGGTGTGTCTCTGCTGTCACCATAGACAAAGTGGGCAGACAGAGTCCAGAGCTGAGCTGATTAATCCCACTAAGCAAGCCGTAGCTTTATCGTGGGGTAGTGGATAATCCCAGCAAGCCTGCACCTTTCATTCCACTGAAGTCCAAGCTGGCTTCTGACTGTGAGGCCAGAACCTAGTTTGTTCACCTCGCAACGTTCTGTGTGTCCCTTGCCAGTTCAAACTCAGCAACCTAACCCTGACACTGGCAGCTGCTAGATGGAGCCAACATGCAGCTGTTCTGAGTTCTGAGCTCACTTGACGCCTCTCCAAGATGTCCAGTTGCCCTCTCCTGGAGGATGTCTGAACACGATGAACCCAAATACTTACCAGTCACTGCAGCCCTCTTCCTCCACTGCTCCATTCCACTGGTGCATTTCTCTGTGGAAACCTCTGGGGTTGTCAGTAGTCACCATGCATTTGCAGGTTCAAGGTGCCCCTTCCACGCTCCTTCATTGAAGTTTCTCTTTGTTCTCCCTGTGGGCTTCATTCCTTGCTTCAGATGCTTCCTGGTTCCTGGGGACCCACTGCCCTCCTTCTTCACATTGCCATATTCCAGTGTCTGGACACCAAATCTCAGAGACCCCTTTCTCTGCTGCTCACCACTCTGCCATCTTCCTGCTAAATTCTATAGATTTTACTCTGAAGTATATGTTTTACAGTACAAAGTTAAGAACAAAAAAAATTGCAAGTATATGGAGGAGCCATTTGTTACTAGCCAAAAACAAGAGAATTACTGTCGTATGGATACCTGATGGTATGTGTGATGAATTTTTTTAATCTGATCTGTGTATTATATATGTATGTGTGGTCTATCCATTTTAGGTTTCTGTTCTGCACATTTTTAGTTTCTTACTTGAGTTGAACTTTTAACAAGATTAAGAGATTGTGTTTTATTTAATAAATGCAGCATAATATATTATTTAAGAATTTTGGAAACAGAGAGCCAAGGTTTGAACACTGCTTTGGGCTTGTTTTCAAACTTCTTTGTAAGATAGGGAAAACAATAACAATTCTTATCTCTTATTGTTGCTATGTAGATGAAGAGAATTACTACATACAAAAAGCTTAAAATGTTCCTGGTATATTATGGTAGTTGAACAAAGTTATATGATTTGGGTCAGTAAATATTTGAAGCATCTCGACACCAATTAGCATTGTAATTTCTTGAGTATAATGTGTAGAGAGCATTATTCTTCAAAGGCAAAGATAACATTCTAGCTTCAGTAATGAGTTCAAGTCTGATGATTTTACCAAGTAATTTAAACTTGTAGAATGTAAGATTCTTCATGTGGAAGTCTTGCTCAAAGTTAAGTGCCTTGTGTTCTTTTGTTTTTTGAAGAGGGAAAACTCTTTCATTATGCAAAATTTCAAAACGTGAAATAATATGATGCACTAGTGTGAGTCACTCAGCTTCAGCAGTTTGTGACTCATGACATTGTCTGTGTGCCCATCTCAACCCTCGTCCTGTATTATTTTGAAGCAGATCTGTGATATCATATTATTTCTGTAGAAGTATTTCAGGATTATTTGTAAAAGATTAAAGTCTTACAGGCATAACTTCAGTACCACTATTCAGCAACAAAATACCAGTGGTTGGTTAGTATGATCAGCAGTACAGTCAGCATACAGATTTTCAGTTGCTTTCTGAATGTGTACGCACATGCACATACATGTATTACACTTTATACTTAGTTGGTGTATCTTTTAAATTTATTCTGATTTGTATGTTTAATTTTTTTATTTTTTGCAGTTTGTTGAAGCATGTAGATTATTTCTTTTTTTTTTTTTTTTTTTTTTTTTTTTGCAGCACCGAGGATTGAACTCACAACCTTGCACTTGCCAGGCAGGTGCTTAGGCCACGGAGCTAGATCCCTGGGCCTTGTCTTTTTTGAAACAGGGTCTCACTATGCCGTTCAGGCTGGCCTTGAGCTCACTTTGTAACCCAGGCTGGTCTTGGACTCACAACGATCCACCTGTCTCAGCCCCCGGAGTGCTGGGATTACAAGTGTGAGCCACCACGCCTGGGTAGGATGTAGATTATTTCATAAAAATTTTTAGAGTCAGTATGTTTTTGGCAGTTGCTTTGTTCATATATTTTTTTAACGTGCTTTTTCTGTTTTGCTGTAGTTTTTGTAAGTTAATAGTTGCACCTAGTGTGTTGAGTGTAGCTTGATTTTGGTGTGGGTTGGCAGGATGCAAAAATACTTATAAAACCAGGCAGGCTGACACATACCTGTAATCCCAGCACTTGGGAAGCTGAGGCAGGACGATTGCCTCAAGTTCAAAGCTAGCCTAGGTACAGAGTGAGTTCAAGCCTGGTCTACCTAAAGAGACCCTATCTTACAAACCAACCCCCCCAAAAAAATTCATAAGTAGTATTATATTCTGTCAAAAGGCTCTCTTCTTGCTGTCAAAGATCTCTCTTTAGTATAAGGTTAGTTGCCCTTCAAAATCAGTGCCTTCCCTCTGTTAATTCGTTAAGGAAGCAAATGTAACATTATCTTTACTTGTTAATTTATTAACTGGAGTACTTTTATAGAAAGAAAACCAGTGGTACAGGTACCATAGAAAGAGGATGATAAATGCTTCTTTCCCTTTGTTTACTAGGTTTTATTTAATGAATTGGTTCATTACCATCTTCTAGTGGTGACTGATGGTTTTTTAAATTACTATTTTGAATATATGGATTTAATATCTTTGATGTATTTTAATAAATTGCAGTTATTATTACTGGTTATAAGTTTGTCCTATCTTTGAGTAATGAAGGCCTATTTATTTTGGTTCTTTCATATTTTTTATTTTTGATGACCCCAGTAGTCATGACAGCTTTCTTAGTTTTTAGCATGTAAAGATTACAAATTTATTTTGACATCTTCCCCCCAGCCTTGGGATCAGCATTTATCTAAGTTCTAATCCCTTTGAAGGAGATTGTATTTAGGGACCACATCTGGTTGCTAGAAGTGCTTTTCGATATTGCAGTGGTCAGTGTTTCCAGGGCTTTTCATTAGACAGAATTAGGATATACAATTCATTTTTTTCTATAAAATAGTAATATGCAGATATGTATTTTATGTACTATATATAAATTTTGTGTTAATATGTGTAAATATACGATGACCTATTATTTCTACATATATATTTACTTATTCTATGTGTGTAATTCAAAATTAAGAGTGCAGGATTTACATTGAACATCTCCTTCATCTGTGTCTGCTTTTTCCCACACTGAGAATCTCAGATTCTAGTAACTCCAGAAATGACAGAATGAGAACATAACATGATTACTCATTCGCTTTATAATGCATTGCGCACACAGTAGTTTTAGAATACAAATAATACTTTTATTAACAGTGTGTTACTGAAAGTAATGTAAGACACTTCCACCCCACCCTTCATCTTAATGGGAAATGAACCCAGGGCCTAAATGCATGTGACTAAATCCTTCCATTTTTTATTTTTAAGACAAGATCCTTGCTAAATCACGAGGTTGGGCCTGGGTTTACAGTCCTCCTCCTTTATCCTACAGGAGCTCTGCTATTACAGGTGTGCACTACTGTGCCCAGCTAAGACTTTTTATAAAAGGACATATCTCACTAGAGATGGATTGTCAAATTACTGTTTTAAATTTATTCGGCATATTATGATTCAGCCACTCACTCGGTCCATATTTTTTTCCTTTTATTTCCAAATTTCATACTGCATTTCAAGATTCAGTTTACTTTATAGTTATGTGAAATTCTGATTTCACATCAATTCTATACAGGGTTTACTGTATTCTAGAATGTCTAGCAGTTGAATAGATAGAGAAAATGTGGTGTTTATACACGGTGGAGTACCATAAAGAAGGATAAACTTGGGTCATTTGTAGGAAAATGAATGCACCTGGATACATGTATTTAGAAAGATGAATCAGACATACAAGTTTAAATAGCTTGTGGTTTCTCTTATATGAGAAACCTAAAACATAAATAAACAGCAAAATGAAAGGTAGGTAATAGAAAATAGGGAGGTAGATCTTTGGCAAAAGGAAAGGGGACCAGAGATGAAGAAGGAAGAGGAGAAGGGGATAAAAAAAGAATTAAGATGATCACGTACATGTACCAACTGACCAAGAGGAAGGTGATCATTATGTCCTATAAGCAACTACTGATAAAAATTTTAAAAAGGGAATGTCCCTCTCCCCTTCAGGTAGTTTGTTCTTCTTACAACTTTTTAAAAAGAATTAATATTTTCATATGCGCGTGTATGTGTATTTGTAGCCTCTGGTTTCTTAAATAACTGGAAATATACCATATATCTTTTTCCTTGCTTGGATTTAGAAAGATCATTGCAGAGTAGTACACATGGAGATTCCTTGTTCCTTTTCACTACTGCATAGTACTCTACTGTGCTGATTTGCTAGTTTTTCTACCATTTTTTTGTTGCTGGACATTAGGATTGTATGAGTCAATTGTTTCTTGATCTGTCAAATATGAAAAACAATATATTCTTGCATTTATAAATAGACCTGCAAGTATTAGCCTTATGCATTTGTATTTTACTTTATTTATTTGAGATGGGTCTTTTTATGTAGTTTAAGCTGGCCTTGAACTCACTATGTAGCCTAAGTTGGCCTTAAATTCTTGGACATCCTCCTGCCTCAGCCTCCCAAGTGCTGAGATTACAGATGTGCACCACACTTTTGGCTACATTTGTAATTTGATAGTGTATTTTTTTAGATAAATTATGAGAAAGACTTATCTTTGTTGGGCAGAAGGATAAATGCAAATGTAATTTTGCTGCATTTCTCCCAATCTACCTCTAAAGTTCTTGCTTGTATCATTTTATATTTGCACACCCATGAGAATAACTTTATGACAATGTAGCTAGTAGTACATTGTTAAGACAGAACTGTTAACTCCATTTAAATTTATTTTAGGTGAAATGAAGCAGTTTTTTCATATGGTTAAAAGCCTTCTGCATTATTAACCATCTGTTCATTTCTGTGGTCATTTTTTTCCCCTGTAAGGCCAGGGAATTTTAGAAATGTTTTATGTATTACTTATCTACATTTTATATATACTGGAAATATTTTTTTCAGCATGTATATTTTTACTTTAGATTTCTTTATTCAGAATGTTTTTACATTTATACCTTTGATCCACTTGGAATTTATTCTGGAATATGTGGAAGGGATCTAATTTTATTTACGTCCATATGTTTAGTTATCCTGACACATTTACATACAAGTTCCTCTACTCCCCACAGATTCTGAGATGCTGCCTTTATCATATAGCAAATATACATGTATAAATAATGTTTCCTAAATCAAACTCACATGTGTAAACATCACATCGTCTCCCTAGTGTAAGAAACTGAAAGACTTAATAAGATACAAAATCCTCAATAAATATGGGGAAAAGGTTCTGAAGTCCAATAATGCTTTTATTCTTTGGTTTGATTGGTTTAAATTTGTTTTCTACTATTTGATTGCAATATGTGAGAAGACATGATCAGCTTTTTTGAAGAAAACAAAGGACATTAAGGTAGCCATTGTTGATTTCTTAATGTCTGATTTGAAGACCTGTAATACTTTCACTCTTTTGTTTTATCTGGTTTTATATTATTTTGTTTTGTTTGAGTTTATTGTGTGTGAATGTATGAACAACCATTTTGAAGAAACAAGAGACACTAGGGTAGCCATTGTTAATCTCCTATTACGTTTTGAAGATCTGTATTGCTTGCAGTGGTCGGTTCTGAAATACTATGCTGTGTTTAACTCTATTCGGTTTTGTTTTGTTTTGTTCTCTTTAAAATAAAAAAAACATAAAATAATCTGTTTCCATATCATTTATTCTTTTCAATCTATTTTTCGTTACATAATTCTCATGTAATTCTGTTTAATCCACCATAAATTTTAAAGATTTCAAGTATAGAAGAAATAATTTGCCCAGTGTCATACATCTGTTAGGTAGCCAAAGGTAGATTTGAGCCTAAATTTCTCTGGCTCTGAAATTTAGACTTTTCCTCGTTGTTGGTTCTTATTCTCTGTGTAATTTTCCCTGCCTTCTGAAACTTGAAACTGTCCATGTAAAACTGGTAAGAGCAGGATTGTGAAGATCAGAAATATTGCTTTGAATTACTTGTAGTCAGAACCCAATGAGTTACTGTTTCCATTCATAATTTCAAATAAATGACAACTGTAATTCGCAATAATGTTTAAGCACTGATGCCAGAAGTAGTTTAACTGGGTCCCAAGTTTACCGTGCATAAGAATCACCTGAGGAGTTTTCTTCCCCCGGGGTAGAGGAGAACAGTTTATCCAGTCTTCTCCCAGCCATGCATCCATGTGTACTCTGATTCTTTACATCTGCATGGTGTGCAAGAATTTGTATTTTTAAAAGGAAGTGTCTTGATTACTTTTTTCTTGTTGCTGGGACACCCAAAGTGAAGCAAGGAAATGTTTATTTAGCTTAAGGTTTCTGGAGATTTCAGTCCATAATCATCTGGCTCCAAGGTAGGGTGGCATGGCACTGGGGCAACACTTCAAGGCAGCAGCCAGAGCAAAAGAGGAAAACAAGCCTCTTCTCCTCCCTTATATTGTACATAGGACCCCCCCCACCTTTTTGGGGTGACTGTAGCACTCACAAAATCTTCTTGCCCTCCTTTGCAAAGGAGGAGGATATTTACAAAGAACCTGGCTCTCTGCTGAACCTCTCAGTTAAACTTCTAAACTTCTCAAGTTGACACGATGTATCAGCCATAACAGGAAGGAAGAGAAAAGAAGGGAAAAATGGCAAAGCTTTTGTAAATAAGAGAGGTGGAAGGGAGGGTAGGGGAATGGGGAAAAAAAAAGAATCAAGTTATATCATGTACAGGTACAAATTCCAGTCATCGTGTATACCAAAAACGTACCAATAAACTGAATTAAAACAAAGGAATTTGTATTTTTAGCAGGTGCCCAAGTGATGATGAAGCTGTTCAGTAGGAGGACCATGTTTTGAGGACTACTGTTTTAGAGCTCTGTATTTGAAAAAGTTAAAGTTCTGCAAATTTTTAATGCATATTCC
>RJWT010026167.1:0-15890 GCA_004365215.1 Cuniculus paca | reverse complement strand
CATTCTTTCTTCCCTTTGTTTCTGTTAATGCTGCTCTTCCTTCTGCCATCTAGAAAAGACAATGGAACTTAGAGCCCAGAAGCATAGTTTTTCAACTTCATGGATAAAAAAACCTAAGTGTTGTTTTCTCTTCCAGACAACTTCCTTTTCCGCTATCTTTTGTAAAACATGACTTTATTTATTTTTCTCTGAACTTCCAATCTGTTACATACTAAAACTATGATAGCTTAAAGATTAAAAATGAATCACACAAAAAGATAACTAATATTCATCATGCATATAAGACAATATTTTGTAAGACACTATTTTTAGCATTTAGATTCAGTAAACATAGAATTAATCTATGATTTTAAAACAGTTCCATAAGGCTTACTTTCAGTTTCTTTTCTCATGTACTTGCAGACCTGTGGGTGATACTAGACATACACATTTTGCGTAACACTGAGTTAGGAAACCCAACAATCAGCACCTAAGAGTCCATATCATCCTAGCTTTTTAAAATGAAATAACACCTCTCAGGTTTTTCCAGAATTGGGACCATGTCCCATCCATCATATTTTAATCTCAGAGTCTACTGTGGCTAGCAATGAAAAAAATAAGTGCCAAGGATACCGAATCTGGCCAGTCTGTTCACAAGCATGGAGATTAGCTGTTGTTGCGGACCCATGAGAAATACTAGAACAAACAGAAAACTGGACGTTACTCCAAATCTGCAAAGAAATTCTTACTACTGCAGATAATTAACAAGAGATACGGTTTTCAGAAGTCCACTAAAAGACAAAAGTGACAGAAGCAATTCTTGCATGAACAGAAGCACACAGAAAAAGAACATGATAAAAGCAGAAACTTAACAGTTTTACTCAATAGAAAAAACCTAAAATCTTTACCAGACTTATAATCCATTAAACTCACTAAAAATGGACATGGGGAAATATCATATGATTTATGTTACAGATAAATACGAATGTTATTCTGGAGGAAAGAGCAACGATATGGAAGCACAGGAGGTCTAAAGGCGGAAGGGACATGGAATGTAGATCCAGCTGGATTTCCAGATTTTTCCTAAGGAAACAATAAAAACAGCAACTTATAGATCCAAAAGGCTCACTAACTTTTAGGAACTTTCATGGCAGGCAGTCAATAACTATTGGGTTAACGAGTAAATAGTTGGCAACAGAAAGATAATTCTACCGGCGACTCACTTTAATCACGATTAAGCAGCTATTTAGTTACTCTTCAGAAACTATCTGCATTGAATTAAAATAAAAGCAAAGGATGCAAGCAGTTCCCATCAAGTACTTGATTCATACCTGTTCCCTCACCAGGAGTGAGGAAGGAGTGGAGAGATGGCGCTGCCCAGGGGTGAAAGTGTTGCTCCAAATCATACATCAGAAAGTCAGTTCACAGTGCAACAGTGTTAAAAAGTGCGGTTTACAAAAAGCGATTAGGTTACGTGGTCTCTGTCCTCATCGATGGGCTAACGTTGTTAGCGTGATGGTGGGTCAGTAATATCAACAGGGTGTTTCCTACAAGTTTGGCTCCATCTTGCCCTCTCTCTTATGCTCTCATGTTCTCTTCCATGTTGACTTCTATCTTGGGGTGACACAAAGAGGTATTACCTTCACCCAGTATTGGTGACATGCTCCTAAACATCCCATTTCCCAGCACTATGAGCCAAATAATCTCTATTATTTATAAATGGCCCAACCTGGGGCGTTCTGTTACAGCAGCGCAAAACTTACTGGGGCGCACAGATCCAGCTGCACATCTCTGATGTGATTTGATAGCATCGAAGGGTCCACTGAGCAGCGCTGTCATGGTTTGCTTCCTTTTCTTCTACCCACCATGATCACGGCCAGCGCATGGCTCACTTTGGGGAAAACTCCAGAATTTCAAGAGACATACAAGTTGTGGCACTGTGGCTATGTCAGAGTTTGTTTGTGGTACTTTCAGAAAGGAAGAGTCAGGGATTTTTAGGGAGGGAATTTTTTCTTACTTCCCTGAGAGTACTTTAGCTTATCTGGAAAGACAGAGATGCATTCTAACACATGATCGTTGATTTGTATGGGTCAGTTTTTCCACCCATGGGTGCCATCTTCCCTCAAATTTTAGATGGATTTATTTGTTACTACAAATTACCTATCTGAACATTCTCCCATTAAGTTATGCTTTAAAGCATGTTTTCTGATAATACTCAGTGTGTAATATTATTCTAGGTATTTTTAAATAAAATGTAATGTATACATTACAAGAAGGGGGTGTGTAAAAATAAATTTAAGAACAATCCTTCTAAGAGTTCGTTAAAAGGGACTAAAAGGCGTGTGTGTGTGTGGTGGTAATGTACCACTCCATGATGAAGAACAGTTGTATCTAATAAAGCCCAAATAGCGAGTTAACCCACACTCTTTTCCTTCAGGAAGGTGACAGGCTGTTCTTGAACCCACAGGCTTTGAATAACAAAAGAGAACGGAAGGTAAAAAATATAAAAGTTATAGGAAAAAAGCACTACTAAAAACATAAAATTGGAATATGACCAGTAAAAATAAGCAGCCTTGTGTCAAGCCAAGGAGTTTGACACAGAGTCAAAATCAGTATTTCTGCACTAGAGGATCACTGGATTAACATGGATTTTTCTGAACCAATTTCTCTAAAAGTATTACCCTTTTTGTAGTTGCAAATGACTCTTTGTGTTAAGAAAGAAAAAAAAGAGATGAAATAAATAAAACACAATTTAAAAGTGGAAGTAAATAATGTTGAAATAAGACTTCTTATAAAGAAAAAGCCTGAGCTGGTTAGAATGGAAATCCCAGAAAGGACAAGAAAAAAGGCTAAGTTTTACTTTTAGTCACATCTAATATCACCTTTTTAATGCAGGTCTAAAAATGAGGTCTTTGAGGAAAAGCAAAAATAAATCTACCCCTTCAGTTCTAAAATGCTAAACAGGACAAAAGCACAAAGCTAAAATATCTAGTATATATGAAATTTCAAAAGTCTAAATGAGAAATAACAAAAACTGATCAAACCACTCTTGCAAAACTTGCATACTTTGAAAATATTAAACCAATAAAGTGAAAGGATTGATAATAGTAAAAAAAAAAATGCAAGATTACATAAATAAGTAAATAAAATGACCTAAAAATGAGCCAACTTCAATCACAGGCAAATAAAAGAATTTTCTCTCTTGATAGGCAGTGCTGGGAGAAGATAGAATGTTAACAGAAAACATAAAGTAGTCTTTCGTGTTGGTTATCTAACTAAAATTAATTGATTCATGTTAGTGCACAAGCAAGAAAAAATGATATAGGCACAATGTCTAAAGTTCACTTGTACCTGGAGGGAAAGAAAATTAGCATTATCAATAAAAATTGCTTACTAAATTACTTTCCAAAATTAGATTGTGTAAAGCACATATAGTAAAGTGTAAATACACTCATGTTCTATGTCAAGGCTGACTTCAGAGACCTTCCAAATGTCCTATCCGCAAGAACCAGTTGTTGTATTTCACGGTCTCATATTACATCAGGAGTCATTCTCTGATAAAGAGTGTGTTATATTCAGTCACATTTTTAGACTCTACCTTAAAAAGAAGAGAATTATTCCATGGGGATGACAGAAACAGATTTCAAAGAAAGGAGCCTAGTTAAATAGCAGGAGATCCTTTACCTGCTAAGTTAGTAACAAACAAAACATCAAAAACACTACTGGTCCACTCTTTCATAGTCAATTCAGTTTTGTGGTCATTTTCTCTGCCTCCTTTCAGTTAAATAGCAGCAGAGCCTAAAATGACTGAAAACAAAACATTTGGCCAGTAAAACTGAACAACGCCATTTGTTTCTGATCTAACTAACCACTTCGCTGTCATGCATATTGTAAAGTTATCAATGTAAATAGTAATGTTTAACTAAAGTTTTTTGACAGAACAAGGACAGCAATTTAATATTATATTGAATAAAAGTATGAAAATAAAAAATTTGTCCCCAGTTTAAAACAAGAAATAAATATACTTAGGCTTGTATCAAATTTAGAAAAATAGATGGTGGGAAAACATTAAAATGACAAGAATTTAATATAACCTATTCTAAAATTTAAGAGTGCCTAAAAGATAGTAAGATAAATGAAGATGGGAGACAGTGAGAGAAGACTTTGAGGCTGTGAATTCAAATTAGGAGATTTTAAAGGATAATCACATTTAAATATTTAGTTACCATACCTTTTCAACTCTGATCTCCATCTCAAACACTGTGAGAAAATTTAAGGAGTCCTTGATGAAGCCAGCAGTTAAACCCGTATCTTTAGTAAGAAGTGGATTTCAGTGACTGCAAATAATCCAGTAAGATGCAGCTATAGCACTCAACCAATATCTAAAAGTCATGTTGTCCATCGAAAATAAGTGCATAATTTTTAAGGCAGCATAACAAAAGAAACCTTGGTTTATTAAAAAAAGCAGAAAAAAATGTATCAAAAACAGTAGGCAATGTTTTTACAATAAAGAAATGACAAAAGTTTGAGATATGTTTAACCTGAATGTTTTTACAATAAAGAAATGACAAAAGTTTGAGATATGTTTAACCTGATTTAAACATTATACAATATATTGAAATATCACTTGGTACCCCATACAAACAATTTTATGTATCAATTAAAAACATAAATTGTAAAAATAAAATATAAAAATGTCAAAGAAGAGTGTAATACATTTGAGAAGAGAATGAAAGATCTACTTGATAGTAGACCAATATTTTTTACCCATTCTTTCATAGTTTACTGATATTAAAAATATGAGTTATAAGTTCTCAGACAGAAGTCTCCTCACTTTTCTAATAAGTAGCTTTCTATTGCCTGTAGACCACTTACTTGTGAAAATTTTACAACATAACTAAGTAATATTTTGTAACAAATGAATAAAAATGAAATTATTTTGTGGAATTAGGCTCTGTAGACCATAAATAGAAGACAAAGGCATTCATGCACTGAGCCATACTTCAAATAGTGCAGATTTAATAATTTATTTTTCTAAATACCAAGAGAATTGTCATAATTTTTTTGCTATGTAACCGTCAAACATTTGCAAACCAATTGTAAAACTTTCTTTTCTCTACCTAGGTTAATGAACCGTCCTCAATTCTTATGCTCTAAATTTTGTAAACCTCTCCAGCAAACAATTAAAACAAGCTCTTGTGGCTAGCTGTTATTCACAATATAAACAAAACAACAGCAGCATAATGAGCAGGAGGCAGGATGACCCATGGTACTCAGAATTCATTCAAGAATAAAAATGTGTACACCCGGAAGCTTTTACCAATCTCTTTCTAACCTCGTCTGTGTGGAGTTTTGATTCTGTAAGGCCACTGGATTTATTATTTTGATCAACATTTTTGGGACTCACCTCTAAGGCAAAGAACTGTCTAGGGAAGTCATATTTGGGGCTTTCCTTCTAGCTAGTTTTGGGCAAATAAATACAAAGGTCATTTCATCCAGAAACTAGGGCATAGAAATCAAAGTAGTTGATAAAGCAAGCAAGATGGGGCCAAATACAGACTTTAAAAAAAATTAGTGCCATTAGGATAAAGGGGAAAAGTAATTTTAAGAAAATTGAAATCAAAGAGAAATTCCAAAGGTACAAGAGTGAGCAGGTAACCAGTCGAGAGGCAAGCACTTGTCTATTTTACTTGTCTTGTAATTCTCAGGATGTTGCTAACTCTCAGGGTGTTTAATGGCTATTAAAGAGCCTGCTTTCCAGTCAGCTGTGGTATTCAGTGAAATGCAGAGGTGTTTCTTCTATGTGACAGCAACTCATAAGTAGTCATTCCTCATGTCTAAGCAAGTTGAAGCTTGGGTTGAGAACTGATCTAAGACCGTCACATCATTATGCAAAAGAGGCCAAGCTTGATCTTCTCAAGCCTGAAAAGACCTGTCCCAGTGCGGGTCCACCAAGCTTTGAGGTCTAATAAATTCAGGCAATGAGAAACTGAACTGCAGTTCAGCTGAGAATCCAGACAAATCTCTGAAGAGATATGGCAATTACAGAATATTTCCTTTGTTAAATCCCATCATGTGGATGGTATTCCTATTTCATATTTTCTGATGACTGCTCAAAACGGCCAACATTTCCAATCCATCACATCTTAGAATGCACCTATAAAAGTTTCACCTATTACCAAGCCTTGACTTCTAACCCTGTCGGAAATTATTTTTAGTTAATGGTATTCAGTAATCAGGGAGTTTTGATGCCCAATAAAAAATTCTGTGCCATCGCATTTCTCACCCACTGTTCACAGTGTATTTTTCCATGAAAGCTGTTATTGAACTTACTGATCAAGAAAATCTTCTTTGCCCTACCTACTAAAAGATCTCTCCTTGAAATTGCACAGGTGTGGGAAACCGATTTCCGTTCACGAGTGATATATTTGAAATATTTTCTTTTCTAAGCAAGATCAGTAAATAAGCATTGTTGCTCTAGGATGCTCACTGGAAAATAGGACTGGACTTGTTGCAAGGTTCTCCTTTGTCTGCAGCATTTGGCTTCAGTACTGGACCACAGAAACTGTGTAAGGCATAATATGGCCCTTTGTGCATATATAGTCCTATATTTTTATGTCAGAAAATGATTGTTTGAAAAGTAAATGTATGCAACATTAATTCATTGAATTTTGAATATTGTCGCATGAAACTAAGTTTATCATATTGTTTATGCTGCATACATCACATAATAGGAAATTATTTCTAAAAAGAATATACTAAGGTAGCTATATTGTATATAATTTTTGTTGTTTGCAGAGATCACATTTGAATGTATTAAGTATGATTTCTATTTTTATATATCATTTATTGGGTTTTTGCTTTATAAAAGTGTATCTTTAACAATATGATTAAGAAGTATATAAAGATGTGAAGGAAAGAAGGCCCCTGGTGAACTCCCATTTGCATTTAACTGCATTACCAACTTAATGTGTGATTTAAGGTTTGCACTCTATATTTTTGTGTATATTTAGAAGATTATCATTAATGGAAAATAATACTTTCACTTCCTCATCACTTATTCTACCACAATGATGTAGAGTTGAGAGGGTATGAGATGGATGAATAAAGCAAAGACACTGAGGTCACGTTCTAGATCTGTCACCTACAAGCAGTGTGCCCTGAATGTAATAGACAAGTCTCAATGTCCTCATCTTTCAAACAAAGATGATGACGATGGTGCTACCTTGTACGGAGGCCATCAGGCTTAGATAAGATACTGTACAAGAAAGCATTACAAGCTATGCAGGCACACAGGAAGCACGGAAATTCACGACCCTCTCCTTTCCTTTCCAGAAGAAGAAAAGCAAATAGTACACAGTGGTCCAGCACAGGCAAAAACTTCACATCACAAAGATTTTAGGTTGGAGGACATGTCTTGGGGGCTAGAAATGGGCTGATACGAGAAGGCAGCATGATTTAACTTCTTGGTGCAATGGAGGATCTCAAAACACAAATACACACTACAACAACGACAACATAGTAATCTGAATGGAATTCTACTTAATGAACAGGAGCTTTTACCTGTCGCCCTCCACCAGCCCAAACGTGCTCACAGAGAGAATAAAGCTCTGGCTGCACTCAACTCAGCATTCAATTCGTGCCATTGCTTAAATCCCACCTCTGAAAAAGCTGGCCTTAAAAAACATAAAATGAAATGTTAGTGTCTGTGCATGCAGTGCAACAAATTCCTCTCTTGCACTGCTGCTTTACGAAGCTCATCTGGGACTATAGCTCAAAGTAGATTCAAACTTCACACTCGGATGAGGCCTTCAGCCGGCGAGGACAAGGTGAGAACTTGGCCCATTAAAGGTTACAAGGAGTAAGTCAAGTAGCTGAGAGTTGTGTGAAGCCCCAGGCATCCTCAGAACATTTTCAGTTTTTCACATTAGAGGATTCAGAGTTTTGTTTCCAAAGCAGGGCCCGAGTGTGGGTGTCACACTGTCTGTTCCAAGCAGATGGAGCCTAACGGGTTCTCATTAGGGCTGGCTGGTGCCTGGCCCCCCTTAACCATGCTTAACCTGGGTTAAGGTACATTTGGATAATAACAGCATAAACTTTTCATGGTTCACTTAAAACTTCATCAGGGCTGGTTCTTTGTAGCCGACAGTGCATTAATGAATGTAAAGAAAGCATGCTTTTCAGTTTAACTAGTTGGCCATGTGTGTTTTCAGGATCACTACTCCCGCAAAATGTGGGCAATTTCAATGTTTTTTAATAAAGTGAGAGAATGCAAACCTTTACAGTTCACTTGAATAACACTGTATGACCTACATACTGTGCGTTAAAACAGCTGCCGTGCTGCTGCACACAGTACCGGGTGTGTCACCAGAGCTACCGTCATTAGTCAGGCCTCAGCGCGGCTCTTAGAGAATCCAGATGGCGGTTTTCAGCTTTATCACCCCTAGGAGTGTGTGTTACCACAGTCTCCTTCTGCCCTCACGGTTTCCCACAGCACAGCCAGCAGGAGAAGGGGCTTCCTGCTGCTCTTGGTGGGCTGTGACTGCCCCGGCCACTGCCCGCGAGAGAAATCAAGACGATATGCGCAATGGCTACGTCTCCATCCTCATCTAGGGTCTGCAAAAATCTTGCTTTGATAAAAGGGTTAGAGATACATGTTCAGAAGGCGAAACAAATCACTTGATTGGAAAGGCAGGAGAAATGGGAAAGCACAACCATTCTCTCAGAAAAGGAGAGAGAATAGGGAGATAGCTAGTTACCTAGTCTGAGTAAGGCAGGGAGCCCTGACTTGCGCTCTTTGTTCTCGGCTTCTGTTGTTGCGTGGGAAGAAAGGGGGTCTTCTAGAGAGTTGCTATCACTTGACTGGCTATTTGGGCTGCGAGACCCGGATGTGGCCATTGCCCCTTCCATTGTCCACCCACACATTCTCGGATGAGGGCTTCTTTGTGCTGTCCAGGTGCTTATCTTGTGAGATTTACAGCAGAGTTACATTCAAGGCCGAGTTAGTGAAAAAGGATGCATGTGCACGTCAGTGCATTAACAAGGTGAGAAAAATAAAATATATATGTACTGTATATATGGTCGTGTGAGTGCTTAGGTGTTAGTGTGTATTACGTATACTAAGTGAGTTTTTATGATACAGGCCCCCTCTCCCCTCCTTACTTGAAGATGGAGGGAAGATGGAGTTGAGTCTTGGCTTGAAGGCAGCCACCGCCCTACCAGTTCTCTACTCTTCTTAGCTACTCTCGCTCTAGCAGGAGTTTCATTATTTGCCAGAAAACTGAGACCATTTAACTTGCCTGCCTGTCCCCCAACTTTCCCTAAAAAATAGAAGCTCTAGACCTATATGATCGTATCTGCTGGCCCAAGAGCAAAAACTGGTACATAGTTTTCAGACAAAGCCAACTTTTCTTTTTTTTTTTCCCGTCACCAGGGATTGAACTCACGACCTTGCGCTTACCAGGCAGGCGCTTAGACCGCTGAGCTAGATCCCCAGCCCTGTTTTTGAGACAGGGTCTCACTATGCCATTCAGGCTGGCCTTGAGCTCACTTTGTAGCCCAGGCTGGTCTGGAACTCACAACAATCCACCTGTCTCAGCCTCCCGAGTGCTGGGATTACAGGCGTGAGCCACCATGCCTGGCCCTCCAACTTTTCTTAATTACATTTTTTCTTTCAAATTCATTTTACTGTTCCAGTAGAAATGAGGAAGAGAATTGATACATTTGATAAGCATGACTCAAAACAGTTTTTATTATAATAGTACATAAATCTCAATTAGGAGAAAATACATAAGATGAACTAAACCAAGAATAGATCAAATTGTGGCTATCGACAGGAATCTACTACAGATAAGAATAAAACACTGCTCATGAGTCTACAGAAACGTTAAGCCTGACTTTCTTCAGTGTAATCGTGATGGAACGATATTATCAGGTTGTTGGAACTCATGGTGAAACTTACTGCTATCCTGTGATATTTTATTATAACCATTCATCACTTAACTTTTCATTAACCTACACAAGCTATAGTAGTGTATACTTTTAATACTAGTTTACTTAAGTATGGAATTGAATTTACTAATTATTTGTATCTGTTAACTAAACATAGAATATTAGGTTTTTTCAAATTTGACATTGTAGCATTGACATTATTTGTCAACACTGTAAATGCACATACTTATACCTCAGAATTCACTTCTAATAATTATATAGGCTTCCAGTGATGTTTAAAGATAGGTGCAAGCTAATTGAAATGCTTTTATTTGCAATTAAACAAAAAATAGCATATATTTCCATCAACAGGGAAATAACCAAATTACTCACAGGCTTACAAATACATTAGATCTGTATGTACTGATATGGTATGCTCTCCCGGGTACAGTATATTAAATTTTAAAAATAAGGTATATGATGTGCATACTAATATTTTTTAATTGTATTGTCTGCTAAGATACATCCATTTTCATTTATGTGTTTTACATCTGTGCCTTTATTTGCATGGTCTAAAAGGGCTGACAGATGAATGTATGTACTCAACTCTCCCACCTAGGTTAATTGAGTCTTACAATATTAATTTTTAAAACATGTTCATTGTTTTCCTGTCTAATGCATGCAAAATAGTGACAGGGTATTTTGAGGAGGAGATATGTTATGTCGGTAAGATTCCACTTGCTTTTTGGGAATTACATTATGAGTCAGTACTAAGTCATAAAGACCTATTAGACTATAGCTACTCTTTTTCCTCTTGTCCTGGACAGGAAAATTTAAACAAAAATTTTCACTAAGCATTTCCTTTTTCTAAATTTTATTTATTTACTTATTCAGGTACTTACATATCTATTTCTAACATGGACAGTGATAATCCTCCTGCTTGGAACAAGCAGAAAATAAAAATATTAAAAGACTTTAGCACATTGCAAAGGGTTTTGCTAGTAAAATGCTATAATCAGAGGAATTTAAAACATATTTAAAAATAAAAGGTCACGAAAGGTGGGTATAACTATTTTTAATGTTGATTAATATACTTTCAGAACAAAAGTATGACTGCCATCTCATACTTTTCCTTTCCCACCAACTCAGTGTCTCCAAAATCTGAAGTGTAGCCATATTATAACCATTGATGTGCCAATATTGAAGCATTATTAACTAAAGTCCATGGTCTACATTATGTCTTACTCTTTGCATAGAAAATCCTATAGTTCCGACGAATATATAATATGTATTCACTATTACTTTTCACCATCTATTCATTTTTGAACAGGCTTCAGCTTCCTGTTCAGGGTTGACCTCAAAGTAAAAACTTAAAATTTTATTCCCCATTCCTAACTCAAATGTCCAATGCCCTCTCACAACACAAGCAATGCAGTCGTAGCATTTTTGTTTTCAAGAACAAGAAGAAACTCGTGATTCATAGTATCTCTATACGTTTCTCTTGTCAGAGTCCATTGCATCAGAAACTGTTGTCTGTAGAGATGATCTCTAAACCTCAGGTACGAACTGTGTACGGCAGAGTCAGAGATCCATGAATGGAAAGGCTGCTGGGCCCTCAGATTTGGATTTGCAGGCTCTGTCACTTTATCGATGAGTGTGCTCTGTGAACTGTACCCTCAGAGACTGATTCTCAAATTGGACTTTTAAAACTAGAGTTACTTTTCTCTCAACAGAGATTCATCTGGACTCCTGCTGAATTTCCACCCACCATTTTCCATTTATGGAGCTGATCTATTGTGTGGCCTTGGAAGGTTCACGTTTTCTTTAACTATTTGCTGTGCAATAATGTTTATATTTTTTTGTTTAAAAATAGCCCAAACCATAAACTCAAATCATGTGGCATAGGAATTATTCAGTGTATGTATCAGTGTACCAAATTTGCTACAGGTAAAAGAGAGAAAGGAAAAATTTACTCCTTTAGCAAAAATGAGGAAAAGTAACCCAACAGTGTTAATATTGAAAAACTCTCATTACTAAGAAGGAGTCAGGTCTGGCAATTAAAATATAAATAAATAAATAAATAAATAAATAAATAAATAAATAAATACTTGATGTGGTTTATTTCAGAAACCAAATTTAGTAAATATATGGCAAACAGTTACATATAGACTTCAGCCTTGATTGACAATAAAATCTTGACTTAGACCCTGTAATTTAAATGCCTTTTAATAATATAATTTATAGAATGTCCAACCCTAAAGTATTTTGAAGACTTGTGAACTTTTGACAATAAAATTTCTGTGAGACATTGAAGATTAAGAAAGGAAGAAAGGTACTAAAGGATTAAAGACCTACCTGCCAGAACAAGCTGCCTATTTTTTGAAGGATGAGATTTAAGAAAAATTGCTGATTTTTGTTTAGTTAAACTGTGGGAAGTGTTACAATGGATAATTAGGCTACTCGGTTTATCATTATAATTTGACATTTACGTAGATCTTTATACTTTCAAAATGTTATACAGCCATTTTTCTTTGTCCCATCAATATTACCTTGAGAGGTCAATTAATTCTTCAATTCACATTTACAAATGATACAAAAAGGAAAATGAGAAGCAAGTCAGATAGAAATCTAAGAAATTTTGCCTCTATCAGACTTAAGCCCCTATTTTCTCTCCCATGAGGAACCCTAAATCTTTCTGTTTGAAATTCTTCAAAGAGAATTAAGCTGTCAAAGACATGCTCGAAGCCAAGCCCCTCACTTCTCAAGCCCAGGTGGTCCAATTACAGACTTAGCCTAAAGTAAGTTAGGTATAAAATAATACGGCAAGTCGTGGTTGTTATGGTCTTAACACTCCTTAGTTTAAAAAAGACTTCAGAGATTAAAAATAACATGTCCTTACCTGTGGGTGAAAATTTCTTTCCAACTATCCCCTTCAGCCTTTTCCTGCTCTCACTCAAACAATACTACTACTGTGCAGCTTTCCTGTCCCAATAATACAGAGAAGAAATGAGTACTATAAAAGCAGCACATAAATGTGAGGAATAGTAAATCTGATATTTAAATGCAAAACTGATCAGAAGGCCAAATTCATACCCCTTGGCCTGAGGGTACATTTTCCTTTCTTTATGTTCGTTTCATTGCTTTGCTCTAAAACACCCATCGCCATGACCCCCACACACTACCCCTGCCCAGGGTGAACACTGACTCCCAGATCCAGCTGGAAGGGGCAGCATTCTCCCAGGGATAGCAAAGACTGGAAGAAGCCAGTTCAGCTCAGGAGGAAAGGATTTCAAAGGACTAGACTCTCTTTTGTGCAGTCCTCCTGGGAGGCTGAGTTTTTTTTTTGTTTTGAAAGAATCTTAAGAGTTCAGATACTTAAAGAATGTTCTGGAAGCTTCTATTCCACTAACGTAACTTTTTCTAACTATACACATTACAAAGCACACAGATTAGGATAATCTGGGTCAAATTCCAACCCAAAAATTAACTCAGGACAACTTGACGATTAGATTTTTTAGGACAATAATATGCAAGTTGAATAACTTGAAAATAAATAAAAAGAGCAAACTCAATCCTATTATCAATACTACTATTCTTGATAAATGATGTTTTAAGATAAATTGGAAGTTAATGAGGCACAGTGGTGCCAAGAATGGATATAATTATTAAAGAACAATTAATCTATCATCCTTAGAAGTACCTCTTCCTCCAAATACTGGATTATAAACTTTTTGAATCTGAAATAAATCCACTTAATAAATCTACTTGTATTTTATAGATTTGAAGTGCCACAAAACAAAGTAGTTGAGTAAAATCTGACTTACTACTTGGCAATATATATTATGAGCTCATAAGTATGTTTTGCTGTGTGCATTCACTTAGAGTTAGCTGTTTGCAAATGCATTTTATTCTTGGAGTTCTTCATTAGCTCCCTAGATAGCTAACCAAACCAAAAACAAAAAGATATCTTCTTGCATAGTGAAATTTGAAAATAACACACTATTAAATGTCTCCTTGTTTCCTGACACAAATACACAATATTAGTTTGATATGATTCACATTCATGTACTTGTGAAATAGAACTATATATATATATGTTCATGAAATGTATGTATGTATTTTAAATGTATTAAATTTCACCCCAAAATAAACACAAAGTCATAATTAAACATGAAACATAGATAATTTTCTAAATAATTCTCAAGGCTTAGCATATAATTTTATTCATTCTGTGTCTATCAAATAATTTGTATTTTTCATTTCACTTTCAGGATGATACCTTCACCATTGTTATTGACAATTACAAAAACAATTTAAAAGATTCATTCTGATATCAAGCTTCTGATATTATTATTCCTATCTTAAGGATTACATAAATTTTGTTTTATAAGTGAACTTGCCCTATAGATTAAAATAAATAAATAAAAGTTTCACTTCAGGACTATTTGTACATTCCTGTTCAGTACATTAATTGGTGTCTTAGTTACTTTCTTGTCATAAATAAGCATCCAGTCCTTTGAAATTCCTTTCCTCCTGAGTTGAAGTGGCTTTTTCCTATCTCTTTCTCATCCCTGGGGAGACACAGGGCCCAATACCCACATTTTATTTTATTTTATTTTTATTTTTATTTTGAAAAGAATACAACCAAACAAAATAAAATGGAATAGAGTCAATGACAACAAAACAGTGGACATGGTACATGACTTCTAAACAGGGTAAAAGGCAGCCAATAATGGCTACCATAATGCCTCTTGTTATCTGCAATATAACTGCCCATACCATCAGGGATAAATAAAATCAAACAAAATAGAATGACATAAAACAGAAAAAAAAAAAAGCAAAACAATGTAAGCAATACAGAACTTCAAGATACTAGTAAAACAGCAGTGGCTACCATAATGCTTCTAATTATCTTCAGAATAGTTGCCTACACTTTCAGACATAATACAATCAAACAACACAGAATAGAGTAAAATCAATCAAAACAAAACAATGAAAGCAACACAAGGTTTTGAAACAAGGTAATTGGACATCCTAGATGGCTACAATTATATATTTTGCTCTCTTTAAAATAGCTGTTCATGCCATCAAGTATAATAAAATCAAGCAAATCAGAATACAACAAAACTAATCAGAACAATGAAGACAATATGAGTTTCAAATCATGCTGATAGATTCACAGTGGCCACTTTTTTACCTTTTTAGATAATTCCTCCTCTTTGACTTTCCCAATATGTATTGTGCATTTTGGATCCCACTAACTCCTTTAGTTTGTTATAGTAGGGAGACAACATGAAATTCACCCATGTGACTCTGAACCATTTCATCCATGAGCATGATCTCAAGTTGCCTCTATCTACCTACAAGAGCCTTGAGGTTATCTTCCTTTATAGCTGAGTAGGTTTCCACCACATAAAATACCATGTCTTTCTTATCCATTCTGTAGTTGATGAGTAAGTTACCCCTAATTGTTTTTCTGGCTCCCTGTCACATAGGGCATTGTTCTCTCTCCTTTGACTTTCAGTCTATGAATTTTCTTTCTAGTTAATTTTTTTTTTTTTGTATAGAGCATATTGTTGGATCCTGTCTCCTGATCCAATCTGCCTGTGTTTCTTTCTACTGGTGTCTTGAGGCCCTCTTGCACTGCATTGTCTCTGCCATGCTATTTTCCTGTCATTGGCTCCCTAATTTTCCTCTCCATTCAGTCGACTGCCCCCTCTTGATGGTCCCCCTCTGCTGCTGTTCCTGAGACCATGGTCCGTTTTATCTCTCTCTAGAATGTCCTTTAGTGTTCTTTGTAGGGTTGGTTTGGTGGTCATTAATTCCTTGAGTTGTTCTTTGTCATGAAAGTATCTTGTTTCTCCATTGATTTTGAAAGAAAGTTTTGCAGGGTACATCACTCTGTGTTGGAAGCTGTTTTCTTTCAGGACTTGCATTACTTCACTCCAGCCTCTTCTTGACTTGATGGTTTGTGCTGAGAA
>RJWT010026166.1:0-15884 GCA_004365215.1 Cuniculus paca | reverse complement strand
ATGAGATTGAATTTTAAGCAGAAAGAATAAACTGAGGTGTAGTTATCTAACTTCTCTGTATGTTGTGTATTTTTGCAAACTACTAAACTCTTGCTGAAACATAAAACTAAGTAAGTGACAACCAAATATATCTTATATAGGAAACCTTATATAGGAAAAGGTCTTGTGAAAAATAAAAGATATTTCAGAATCCCTAAGGGTGCAAGAACTCTGAATATATGCCATTATGTATACACACACACATGCTAGGTTATTTGTGTGTATGTGTGTCTGATTCATATTACAGAAAATAAATGGTTATATAGAAAGTAAGAAAACAGTAGAAGAAAAAAATTGGGCAAATCCAAGAGCAGTAAATAGCTATCATTCCTATGGTTCCTGAATTTATCAGGAAGAATACAGATAGGACTCCTCCAGCATGCACAGCAGAAGTAGAAGATTTTTATAAAAATTCAAGATTTCAATCAATACCCTAAGATTTGTTCCTTCAAGTGCATTTTTTTCCTACAAATGATTTTGGCTACAAGTAACAGAAAATCCAAAAAAGATAAGGAGTTGTTTATGTCCCACAGGAAGACCAGGGGAGCTGTCCAGGGTGACCATATCGTCTAGCCATGTCAGTAGGCATAAACTTAATTTTCTCACTCTTAGCTCATGACCTTCACACTTATCACGAAAAAAATTTTTTTTATTTATCACAAGTAATAAGAGAGAAGAAGCCGACCAAGTGAACTGACCTGTCTTTTAAATAGATGCCCTTAATCCTAACTCTTCAGTGAGTTATCACAATTGTGTTTTTTCCCTGAAGGTGAGCTTGAGGTGGAGGTGTAGCGGCCAAAAGTTTACATGTTTGAATAAGGTTCCAGGAATAAGAGATGAGCAATTAGATAAACTGGACAGGGCGGAAGTGTTGATCTAAGGATACCTCCTCAGTAGACTTGCAAAAGAGCTTCTGATAAGCCTCCTAAATCCCTCTGGGTACTGTACACCTGGCAGCCCCAAGGGGAAGCTTTTGTCTATCAGTTTCCATCTTCAAGTAACCACAGGCATCTCTGTGAGTGCTAACATCTGATGAGTCATAGGAATTGCTACCCCCAAAATCTGGCACCTGGGCATACTGAATATTTTAACCTAAAGGAATCTGAGGAGACCGCAGAAGCATGACAGTCTCTCTGATCTGTCTCAAGAAATCAGAAGCAGGCCATAGTTCCTCTCACCATTTATGACTGAAAGCAGGCAATAAACCTATCTGACCTTCCCCTAAAGTAGGTCTTAAGACCCTCATGTTCCCCATTCCCAGAGGAAAGAAATGAAAACACACAGATACCAAGAAGAATTTTAACAAACAGACAGTCACCGTATATTCTGTGTATTATAACACAATCCTGCAGACTGGAAAATCTAGGAAGAACAGAGGTTTATTTCTTGCAGTTTGGGGGGCTGGGAAGTCCAAGATAAAGGGGACACCATCGATCAAGGCCCTTGTTACAGCCTAATGCCATGGTAGAAGGCAAAAGGGTAAGAAAGTATGTCAAAGGGAGGAAGGGAGGGAAACAGAGATGGGAGGAGTAAATGAGCTAGAAGATGCTTACATTCTTACTACAACTGGCTAAACGCTTCTGTGAGTAAGAGAAATTAGACCATAGTCACTAGTTCTCTTTAGTGAGTTCCTTTTGATGTAACAGGCTGAGTAAGAAAGAGTTGCCTTATGGTTTATACATTGTGTCAAGTTGAGAAGTCTAGATGCTTAACTAAGTAACTCAGCAGCTCTACATCTTGGGGTGTAGAGAACAAGAAGTTACCCTTCTAGGATGTTGTTCACTGTGTCAATTTGAGAAGGTCAGAACTTTAAGTGATTCAGCAGGGGGCCAGGGTCCCTAGTTTGTAACATCCTCATCCTGTACAAGAGGAGGGCAGGCAGGTGGTGTGAGTGCTACACCCACCCCAGGGCAGCAGCCTGCATACAATAAAAGACAAAGGAGGAGGGACTGGTGGCTGCTTCTTCAGAGGAGCTCCAGTCTTCGCCTTCAACTTGGATGTTGTCTCCTTGCTTCTGGCACAGACTGTTCAGCTTCTGCCTGGGACTCTTCAACCTTCGTTGTAGACTCATCAGCCTTCATCGTAGACTCATCAGCCTTCGTCGTAGACTCTTCAGTGTTCCGTGGTAGACTCATCGGCCTTCTGACACGGACTTGCACAGGGCACTACATTAAGCTCCAGCCCTTGGGTTGGACCCTTTAAACTCTAGCACGCAGACACCCTCTGCACACTCCCTCATTCAACCTTGTGGCTGACCATTGTAAGCCAATCTTGTAATTCCTTACACAGTTGTAGATCTTGTATTATATCTGTTTCTATAGTAAACCCTGACTGATACAAGCTGCTTGGAAGGAACAGGAGAGTGAGTGACTGGGGTACAGCACCAAAATTCCCATCTTAATTGCTGGACTCAGCAGAAGGACTCTCCTCTGTGTGAGAGACAAAAACAGAAGCATCCATGAGTACTGGCAACAGTGAATTTTGGATGAAAGAGGTAGAAGTCATCAGTAACTCATCCATGCACTTGCCAGCATTTTTTCCCATTATTTCTCTTTGAAAAAGATGACAGGCACCCACAGGGAAACAAGAAATACCAACTATACCTAAAATTTAACAGTTTCTTTTTACCTAGATTTTCATGTAATGCTGTCAAAGTGCATACTTTTCCCTTGCTTATCAGTCACATTTTTTCAGTTACATTCTTTAACAGAAGACTCCTATACAAAAATATGTTGTCATATGTCTTTTTATATGCTATAAAATTCAAAGACAGGTGCATGTGTTTGAGGTATCTTACTTTAAATAGTTTTCATTGTGAAAACTCAGGAGACCTCAAAGACTGCAAATTTCTACTTCTTTGTAACTATCTTTGGGTGTCCTCATGCTGATTAGCTGAATGAACTCCTCCACTGGTTTCATAACTTTAAAAGCTGACTGTTTTTAATTCTCTAGGACCCCAAACTTGTCATTTATATGAAAATGCTTTCAAACTACAAAATGAGTTTTATCTGGATTTGGGGTAATATTTATAAAGAAGCAAACTTTTCTTGTAAACCAATTTGTATGAAGGACATTTTTTTCTCTGTGCCTGAAATATAGGAATGGCCTATGTTTAATACTCAGTCAACTTTTATTATATTCTGAGTGTGTCCTTGTAAGTGAGAGGCTTTCATTCATTTCTATTTTTCTGAAGTTACTCTCAGCTATTATTTGTAGATATTATTTATAAATCAGACTTATTTGGCATAATCATGATGTTATTTACACAGATCATATGTGAGTAAATTCTGGCTTTCTTAAGAGTTTATACATAGTATTTTATTTATTCTTAACAAAAATACTTTAAAAGTGTTATCCTGATATTTTGTAAATATTCTGGATATTGTGCAAGCAGGATATTAGATGAGCACTCACTTGAATGATCCCTAGATTCAAGAAAAATTAATTTAATCATCAAATATTGAAAACTAAGTATATTTTTTATTCACCATCTGGTTATTTGGGTGGAACAGTTAAAACATCAAACATCACCCTCACCACAGAGTAAGATGTAAATGCAAATAGTAGAGTATTTGTCATGGTTCTTTTCTCTCTTGCTGCCAGCTCCCTGCTGACCCTAAATAATTTCACACTACCAGCAGTGGATATAAGATAAGCACAAGTATTGAACATTGACAAACACAACACAGAGGACTTGGCAGCACTAGCACAGCCACTCACACCAGGGTGAATCTCCCAAGGCCATCCCACCATAGCTCAAGATAGCTATGCTCTAGAGGAATGCCAAGGGGAAAGGGAGAGGAGCCAGGGTGAGTATCCCAGAGACCATAACGCCAGAAATAACAGGAGGAGGCATGATCAGATCAGCTGCTGTGAAATGTTTAGTTTTGCTGATAACTAGAGGAATGGATTGAAAAGAAAAAAAAACTGACAGAAAAGAGTCAGGTAGGTGCCCCTTGGAATAACACAGGAAGGAACAGCAAGTTGTGAGCAAGAAGATAAGACAGAAGAGTTGAATGGTTGAACTGAAATGGTTGGGGCTGCCAAAAAGAGAAGAGAGAAGGACCAAGTTTGATGGCTGCCCATTGGCCCACTATTGGGTTGTCGGGACTATTCATCAAGCTGCAGATTATCCTGGGGAGTAGGTGTGTGGGCCAGTGTGTGTAGGCTACACTGCATGGTCCTGCCTATCACAGAACAAGGTCAGCTAGCTTGCAACAGAGATATTTACTATGTAAATTAGCTGATGATAACCACAAAGCAACGCAGAAGTGAGGGACAGCTTGTCTCGAAAGGAGCACTTTCCCAAGAGTCAGAAGTGTATTCACCCACAGAAGGGATTCTTTGACCTTTCAAAGCAGTCCACTGGCCCAGAACAGCTGTGAGTGGCACTCTTCAGACACAACATTGTCATGATCACTGCTAGCAAAGACCACATCAGGTAGAAATGAGGAACAAGCTTTCTATGGCTTCAGTTCACCCTGTAGAAGCTGACTTGGAGCACATGAAATATTTTATAAATAAGTTTGTTCCCAGGTTCATAACTTCTCCGTCAATTATTTCTATCATCTGTGGATTCACTGCCCTATCTATATGGATACTGTTAGCTCTCTGCTCTTCTCCACAATTGATTAGAAGTTACATGTTGTCCCTTCACCCTCTGTCCAGTTCCTTCTCCATGACTCATCCCCTAGCTGATCATTTCACCAGTAACCAGACTTCCAACTCCCATAGGTTCCATCTCCACTCTTTGGACACTTAGAATAAACTCTGCTAACTACTAATTTCTAAGCGTTTGGTTTCTTCTCTAGTCAACTATACACAGAAGCTTCTCAATTTGGGTCAGGATTATATCCCAGTAAACCCATGGTAACTTGAAAATATTGGCAGTCAAGAAATGCATGAAATACACCTAACCTATCAAACATCAGAGCACAGCAGCATAACACAATACAATCTAAATTATCCCCCTCATAATTGTATGATTGGCTAGAGAATTGTGGTTCCTGCCACTGCCCAGCACAATGTGTGAGTATTACACTGCATATTACTATCCCAGCAATAGATCAAAGTTCAAAATCCAAAACATTTGTACTGAATGCATTTCACTTTTAAACTGTCATAAAGTCTAGAAATAGTATATAAACTTCATATGTCAGGGACTATCTGTAATAAGGCCCCAAGCACAAGGACATTTTCATGGTTTCCTGTATCCATGATACTTCCACCAGTGCTTGCAGTGTCACACCTTCCATATCTACTTGATGGACAAACAGCATCATCCTTATTCCATTGTGCTATGTTATTGGTCACAGAAAAAATAGAACATGTGCCTCATCAGCCACATGGGCACATTTGCCTTTCTCATAGGCAAGAAATTCCACGGTTATAAATAAAACCTCTGTTTTTATCAGTAGTTCTTGAAGAAACATACATGAAGTAAACTGAAAATTTTGTTTTAGTAAACATGTGTTTCTAACACTATTCATTTTATTGTTCTTTGATAAGCTTACCTACAAAACAAAAGTGGCTCTTTCAAAATTCAAGATTTCTAAAAACACATTTGAAGGTCAGAGTGTTCTCTTTCTTCCAGAGAGGACTGTCCTGCACTCACCACTGAGGGAGGGGCACATTTCCTACCTTGGGCTCCTAGAGCACTATATCCCGTTAGCTGTGAAGTTGTCATGCTATCCATTTTGCAAAGTGCTCCAGGCATGAGCTGTAAGTGGTAGGAGAGACGAGACAACTAAAGAACATTTGGACTAGGAAGACTAGGAATAGAATCCAGTGTTCTTAATAATACACTTTGTATTTTTTTGGTTCTTGCAAGTATGGATAATAAAATCTCAAAACTAAATAGTCAAAAGACAAATATTCAAGAGCAGACAAGCATAGATGATCTTTTTAATGTAAATGACTTTATGGGCTTTTATTTTCCAAAAACCATTTTTTTGGCTTTGTTAGCTGAAACAGAATTACTGACTATTTAAATAATATTGGTGTCTATGATTTTGCTCAGAGAATAATAATGTAGTGTGGGCATATTGCTTCAGTCTCTGAGCCTTAGTTTTAACTGTAACAGAATAATTGTCTATGATTATCTTGGATCTCTTAACATTCTAACACTGATTCTGTGACTTTAAACATTACAGAAATAAATACACAATTTTGATACTCTGTTTGTATCTGAATTATAGCTGTGACTGTAACTGATTCAAATGAGTGCTTTAATATTCATTTCTCTCCACCATAAAAGACACTACAGACCAGTGGTACTGAGTTCATTAACTCCACAGCCCCAGATCAAGAGATCAGCTCTCAGCACCTATAGCTTTGAAGTCCCTTATCTTATTGAGTAGATTAACACACTGGTTCTCATCTCTTGCTCTGTCTTTTTGTGTGGATGTAATAAAATACCTAAGACTGGGCACTTCAAAAAGAAAAGAAGTTGATTTAGTTCACAGTTTCTGACATCTGCTCAGCTCTGGTGAGCGTGGTATGGCAGGTGGCACCATGGTGGGGATATGTACAGAACAGTTGAGCTGCTCATGCAGAAGAGGAATTCAGGGGGAAGTCAAGCTTGCTTAAAATAACCTTTCCTCAGACATCCCATGAGCATGAGAATACACTACCCCAAGAGCAGCATTAACCCTTCTTATCCAATCACATCCCAAGGTTCTTAAAGGTTCTATCACATGAACCTTTGGGAAAGAGACCACATCCAAACTATAACACACCTCTAATCTCTTCACATCTCATTTCAGTCCAGGGCTTGGTGAACCCAGAGAAATACAACTCACTGAAAAATCTATGATGTCTGCCCTCACCTCCCACTTTTAGACCTCTTTTCATCCAGGAAGCCTCCTGGGATGAGGAGAGGACAAGTGTGACTGTAAAGAGGTAGAAAGTGAGAAAGGCAGCTCTTCATACTTGCCTGTAAAGCCTTTCTTTTAATCATTTTTCTCTTCTCTTTATCTAAGTCATTCTGTAACTTACAGTCTAGTTTAGAGTTAAACAGATTTGTGGCATGTTAATGATACTTGAAAAAGAATAAAGCTTAACTTAAAGCAAACAAACCTAGAAGTAATTTACAAAATTGATGAATCTGGTATGACATTTTCCAACATATTCATTATATTATGTCAATTAAAGGGAATTATGATTTTGAAAGAAGGTAGACTATATTGAAAAGATTGCTTTAATTTGTTCCCCTTCTAGAATATTCCACTTGAAATAAATTACAAAGTAGTACAGATTTAAGATCCATACTTGATAGTTTTGTTTGAAATTTTCAAATATTTTCCTGTAGTCTGAGCAGTATTCCACCACCATCATTAATGACAGAACAACTGTGACCCTTGTCCAGTCTCCCTCTACATCCAAGAATATTTAAGTACAACTTGAATGAGAAAATAATACTCTCATGTTTACAAGAAAGCACCAATATGGTCTGAATTGGAATAAATGTTTTGCATCAAGAAAAAAAAATGTTCCTGAGGTGCTAGAAAACAAGTACTTATACTAAGTACAGACTTGAAACAGGACAAAAATTTCCTGAGAATTCTAAACACTGTCTCCAAATGCATTGCAGGGTTACTTGTACCAAAAATTATAGAATTTTTCTTGTAGATTTGTTTTTATTCATGGATTATTTTACAATTGAATGCACAAAAAATAAACAAAGTAAAAGCTCATAAAAAAAAACTCTTCCACAGTACTAGTAAGCAGTAGGAATCAGTAGATGTCACTACACACTCTAACAAAAATGAACACTTGCTAAGTAGTCTCAATAACACAAAATACTATACATAAAAGTTTCTTTTCATGACAGTTCTGGTGTTTACAATTGCCTGCTACTGTAGGATCACTTAGAAGACTTATTTGAGAAATATAAAATTGTTAAAGTAAATAAGACCATCATTAGCCTGAGGTTGTGTGTGTAGCTGGAACTCTTCTATAAGCAAACCAAAATTTAACTTGGAAAGATTTCTTACAATACACTTAAAAAATTAAAAAGCAAATTGAAGAAGTATTTCCTTAAAAAATCTTTGTCTCAAACAATCATAAAATGTCAGCCGGTGGATGTGTTATATGACTAGTTCCATCCGAGCACACCAGACTAAATTAAGGCAAATGGCAAGCTATGGCAAACCAGGTGATCTCTTTACTTTGCTTCCATGTTCAGCCTATGCAAGTCCACTAATCTCACTATTACAGAAAGGTTTTCTGAATCTCTTTCAGCTTTGAGTGCTGTCAAACTCATGAATTGTTCATTACTCAAATAAATATTGTTAAATTTATTTCATCTAAAGTTTTTCATTAGTGCATATTATAGGCAGAATAATGGCTTTCACTCCAGAATATTTATACATGCATGTAATGCTTTGATAACCATTATCCCCTTTGCCTTCCCTTCTCTCTCCCCTTTCTTTTCTATTCCCTCCATCTTCTCTAAAAGTCACTTCTACTTCCGTGATCTCTCTCTCCTCTCTCCTTTCACTCTTTCTCTTTCCCTCCTTCCTTTTCTCTCTTATTTCATATATGAAAGAAAATGTGTAACATTTTCCTGATTCTGTGCAATGTCTTCCTGATTCTGGCTTATTTCACTTAACATGACAATCTCTATTCCATCCAAATGACATGATTTTGTTGTCTTTTATGGCAAAATTATATATATATATATCTCCTTTATCAGTTGAGGGGCATGTAGGCTGTTTCTGTAACTAGTTACTATGAATTAGGCAGCACTACACATGGGTATTCCAGTCTCTATACAGTATGCTGACTCTAATTCTTTTGGATATATATGGAAGAGGGGTATAGCTGGACCACACTGTAGCTCTAGGTTTAGTTTTTTAAGAAAACTCAATACCGATTTCCATAGTGGCTATAGTAATTTACACTCCCACCAAAAAGGGTAAAGGATTCTAGTTTTTAACACAGTAGAGTAAAAGCAGAGAAAAAAAGAAAAATTCAATCTTTTATTCTCTCAAATTTCACACATTTATTCTATTGCTTAAAGTACTAAATATTTTAAATTTTCATAGTATATAATTTATAGTAATATATTTCTATTGATATGAATATTAATGTAAATATTAAATATTAAAATTTTAATATCTTTAACCCACTAAATGTCTCTGATAGGTCAGTAGCAAAATATTTTAAATAGCCACTCAGCAAAATAAAATGTCAATCTTGCCTTAATTTAGGATCAGAGTAAGTTTTTCATTTAAAGCAAACAGTGTCCATAATTCACATTTCAAATAGAACAAATCTATAATCATTGATCTTATATTTTCATTATATATACATAGTACTACAAATTTGATGACCATCAAAAAGCTGAATAAGAGACAAGAAGAATAGTACCAAATATCAGATATTACTTTGCTTTTTAAATCCCCATCTATTTTCTGAAAAAGTACTTACCTAGTTCAAAGTAAATACATATTATAAACAAAAGCAATTTCAAGCATTTTAATCAAATTGTATATTTTGTTTTCCTTAGTTATGTAGATTTGTGTCCAGGCTCAAGTCTAAAAAACTTGTAATCATATCTAAGATCCATGGCCCTGAGCATTCATATTTTACTGCAATATAAATGTTAGTCCCAAAGAACTGAAGTTCAATTCAGTCCTGCCCAAATGTTATTTCAATCTGTCACCTATCATTAGTATAAAACCATAATTTAGTTACATTGGCACCGAAAGTCTTCTGCAACAAATACCTAATATGTCATTCTGTAGTTTGCTGTTAATCAAAGAATTACTTTCTCAATGTGAGTTTATTACGCTTGTTAGTAAGTAGATTAATTTTTTACAGATAAGATAAAAAGTTAAAAAGCAAATCAATAGCCTCACAAATTACCATGCAGAGCATCCAGAAAACCTGAGAAATTATTTTAAAAGTTGGAAGCCGGGTGTGGTGGCACATGCCTGTAATCCTAGCACTTGGGAGACTAAGGCAGGAGAATTGCTGAAAGTTCTAGACCAGTGTGGGCTACAGAGTTAGTCCAAGGCCAACCTGAACTACACAGCAAGACCCTGTCTCAAAAAAAAAACAAAAAATAGTTGGAAAAATGAAAGTCTCCTCAAGGTAAGGAGTCCATTCTTTATAGTACTGATGGTGCCTCTGAGTGGAGACACCACCTTCAAAGACAGCTCTGGTTCAGTGTCCATTCATGGACAGAGTGATGAGTCATCCTGTGTATGTCATGAACCAAAAGAAAAGGTTATTAAAGCCCCAAAAGTAAACTGTTCAAGAATACTTTCTCTTCAAAGAATTATGTAAATTATTTCATGTATCCAAATATGTATGTATGTTTTCCCCTTTCTGTCTTCTACATTTTATAATACCAAGCTCAACTTTTGTGCAACTTTGTATTCCTATTATTTTTATAACAGCTAACTACCTACTCATTCCTGCAACAAATATTCACTGCATACCTAGAGCATGTGCTAAACAAGAACATGACCCCACAAAGTCGCAACTCTTGGAAGATGCAAAGTGGTAGTCAGGTATTGATAATAGAGAAGTAAATAGACAACTTTACAAGATAATATCAGGCATCAAAAAGTACTAGAAAGACATCTATAGAGGAAGATGTAACAATCATGGATGTGACAACCACTGATTAGGACTGAGTTATGGGAACCAGGCAGACTCACTGAGGAGACCTGAGAACTGAGAGAAAGATCAGAAGTTTGAGCTTTCTGGGCAGTAAGTCACCACCCAGGACAAGGAATAACTTGGGTCCTAGAAACAGAAGATGACAGAAAGAGAGACTAGGGAGGCAGGGAAGGGCCACATTAGATCCAGCCTATAGATAAGCACAGCTCATCTCAATTCCATTTGAATCATGGAAAATTGCCTGAGAGTTTTAAGCAAAGGAGGCACCTAATTAAATTTTTATTTTTAAAAGATCACTCTGACTATTGTATCCATGCATTCTACATCATGAATTCAACCAACTATGGATCAAAAATATTTGAGAATCCAGGAATGTCACAGGGTAAGATGCTGCTTATCCAGGCACAAAGTATTAAAATTACTTTTTGAAAAAATCAACAAAAGAATTTGAGAAAAATGCATCTACATGAAACAAGTACAGATTTTTTTCCTTATTATTCTTTAAACATTACACTAAAACAATGTATTTATACTGTATTAAGTATCATAATAACTAAACTGAATTTATATTATACTAAGTTTTAAGCAATTTAGAGGGCTTTCTCTTTTTTGGTACTGGGAATCTCATGCTTGCCAGGCAACAGTTGTGCTGCTGAGCTATAACCCCAGCCCGAGCAATTTTGAGATTATTTAAAATACTCATGAGGATATGCATAGACTTTATACACCAATTTGTGTAAGAACCTCACTATCCATAGATTCTGATATTTATGGCAGATCCTGGAACCATCCACTACAGATATAGACTATTTTATTTGATTCTCATTAAAGATATAAGGTGTAACCAGCTAAGGTATTTTACCTATATACATACTACCAGGTTTATATGTAAGGATTTTGTACTTTAACAGTATTTCAAAGTGTAGCACCCATCTCAACAGAATTGAAAATATAACTGGCTAGGAAAAAAGAACCTTAGGAGATTTGATAGTGGTCAAATATGAAAGTTCCACATTGTACTCTATAATAAATACATTGTAGAATAGTTATCAAAGCAAAGGCACTAAATTTAAATACATTTGCCTATGTAAGCAAGAAGACTTTTCCAATATCCTTTTTAAAAGCAATATAATGGCAGATGGCATAATTGTCTCTGTAAAAATTGAAAGAATAAACCAAAACTCCAGAGGACAACAGCAATAATTTTAAAATTGCAGGATATAAGGTTAATATATAAAATCCAGTTGATTTTCTGTATACCAGCAATGAACAAGTGAAATTTAAAATGAAAAACAGGGTACACAGAAGACCCTACATTTGATCTCAATACAAAACAGAGAAAAAGAAAAAGACACTTGCACTAGCACACTCCAAAAACATGAAGCATTGATGTCAAACAAAATACATGTAAGATCTAAATGAGAAAAGCTCCAAAATTCTGAAAAAATCCAAGAAGAACTAAATAAATAGAGATAATCTACATTCATGAAAGTAAGACAGAAAATTGTCAACACAACTACAGATGCAAAAAATTCCACCCAAATCCCAGCAAGTAATTTTATGGATGTCAACAAACTGACTCAAAGTTTCATGTGAAAAATAAGAGATTTGGAATAGCAAACACAATACTGAAGAAGAAAAGGTCAGAGAACTAATACTGCATGACTTCAAAACTTATTGTAAATGTACAGTGATCAAGACAGTGTGATTTTGGTAAAATAACACAAATAGATCAATGGGACAGAATAAAGATTTTGGAAGTAAATCTACACAAATAAGGTCAACACCTCTTTGACAAAGGAAACACAATGAACAAAAGATAATCTTTACAATGGTAGTTTCTTGGTTACTTTTCTCTCATTGCTGGGACAAAACACCTGACACCCAAAATGAAGGAAGGAAAGGTTTATTTAGCTTACAGATTCTGGAGGTTTCAGTCCATAATCAGCTGACTCCAAGGCAGGTGGCATGGCACTGGGGCAACACTTCAAGGCAACAGTCAGAGTAAAAAGGGAGAAAACAAGCCTCTTCTCCTCCCTTATATTGCACACAGGCCACCCCATACCCCAGGTTGGGTGTAGCACTCACAAAATCTCATTGCCCTCCTTTGCACAGGATGACGATAAGTACAAACCCTGGCTCCCTACTGAATCTCTCATTTAAATTTCTAAACTGCTCAAGTTGACACAATGTATCAACCATAACAGCGGTAGAGAAACTGGACATAAAGTTGGAAATAGTGGTGCACATCTGTAATGCTAGCTATTCAACAGGCTGGGGCAGGAAGATCACATCTTCAAGGGTAGCCTAAGCCACTTAGTGAGTACCTATCTCAAAATAACACTTAAAAAGGATGAAGATATAGCTCATAATTTCCTGGGTTCAATCCCTAGTGCCAAAAAAATGTGCATCCTACACCTTATACCCTTCACAAAAATTAGCTCAAAAATATATAAAATATACATACATCTATTAAAAAATGAAAACTTATAAAATTTGTATGAGGTAGAAGATCTGTGTGACTTGGATTTGGCAATGATTATTTTAGATAGAACACTAAAGCATAATCAATGAAAGAAATAGTTGATTAACTGGACTTCACTAAAATTAAAATTTCTACTGTGTCAAAGACACTATCAAGAGAATGAAAAGACAAGCTACACAAAATGAGAAAATATTTGTCAAAGACATTCCTGATAAAGCATAATTATTCAAAATACACAAAAAAAATTTTAAATGCTTCACTAAGGAAACAAAAAATGGGCAGAAGACTTGAATAGATATCTCATCAGAGATAATATACTGATGACAAATAAACATAGGAACCTAAATCTGCTTTAAATTATATAGTCTATTCACAAAATCAACATAAAAAATAACTTTCCTTCTTTAATTATCTATTTTGGATTTTAAAGCTAGATTTTAATTGAAGATCTGTGAATTAATTGTTGCTTTATTGTCATAATCTCAGTTTGATTGAACTCTACATCTTGTTTTGAAATGATGGGGGAATATCTCTATGTAATTCATTAACAGCTCACCAATCATTGATGTGTCTATATGCAATAAATTCAAAAATGACTGAGATAAAATCTCTATCACTCTAATACTAACCCTCTAATGGAGGAAGACAGAAAAGTAATCAATCATAATCAGTGTTTATGTATATACAAATACTGACTTGGTTCCCAAGCATGTTTCAACAATCTCTTCTCTATTCACTAGAACTCCCAGACACCTTGTGATTATTTTTAGGGCACTTTTTTTCCTCTAATGAGTCTAAGTTCCCTTTGTCTTCTTTGCTCTGGAATGGTACCTGTCATGTAATAAGTGCTGGGCAATTATCTGTGGCATGAGCATAATTTTCAGCAACAATTGTTTTAGAATCAAATGTGGAAGTGAATCTAAGACTGAGAAGAGTGGCAGACTGATATAGAGGCCTTACTGGGGATCCTACTATGTATTTGCTAGCCTTCTTAAGAACACAGCTCAGTAACCTTTTTTTTTTCTTTCTCTTTTCTCCTTTTCAACCCCTAGGCAGACTTATGAAGCAGTCAAAGACTATGGGCTCTCATTTCAAGCCCAAGGAACTGACCTGGATTGAGAGACCTTGTTAAAATGTAACTTGAGCCCACTCAGGCAGGCAGTTACAGCTTTTGGAAAATGAATACAAAGTGAAATATTTGCAATCTTGTGTTTATCATAAATAAAAATCTAGTGTATTGATGATTCGTCTTCAGAAAAGGACAAAATAAAAGAGGAAGGAACAAAGTGGAAAGGAATATAAATAAAAAACGAAAGGACAGGAAAGTTTGCTTAAGTCATGATGAAATTAAAATAACACATCTGCAAGAGAATATTTCATTTTATGTTAATAAACATCTTGAACCCATATTTTATGATTAGCATCAAACGTCCCTACCTAAAAATGTATCTTTCAAGCTAAGAAGTGATGTTTTCACCATATCTGCAGAATGGTTAATTTTCATCATGTGAAGCTTCACCATCAGTGAGCATATTATGGAACTCTGAAAGATCAATACACAGCCTCTAACTGTCTCATTATTGGCATTACTTCAGGATTTACTGCTTAGGGTTTTTTACTTATAAAATAAGGAGTTTATTAAAGAAGCATAGAGGTAAATAAATAATGAGTCTAGACAAGTCTATTTTTTAATTACTAAGAATAAGAATTAAAGAAAACTAAAGTAAAAATAGATAATGTGTCTGAAAATACTCTTCTTTCAGTGCCCAAAATATCTTTTGGTGTATGGTCCAGATAAATTGGTATTTTTATCCTTGCAAAATAATGGAAATAATTTGGTTATGTTAGCTGGGACTGGAAAAAAAGCAGTTTTAGGTTAGGTGAATAATTTCAAACTCTTTAGGAATTTACAGCTCATCGACATCAATCTATAACATTTGTATGATTATCTTAACATCTTAATGGGAAAGAGATAAAAGAGTTAGACCATGAAATTAGGCATTTTGCCTAGGAATTTTAAGCAAGTATTCTTCCTAAAAAATAAGGCAAAAATAACAAACTCAACCATCTGTTATTTTCTAGGTTGATAATTAATAAATCAAACAAAAGCATTATTTTCTATTGTGCTCTCTAAAATCTCCAAGGAAAATTAAGAGACAGTGTTAAGTCACACATGTTAGCAAATTTAGAAGTGCAGAAACCTGAGAATACGAAAAATGAATACTTGAAACCACTTAAAAGTCTCAGTTTCAAATTATTGAGTTAAAATAAACATAATGGCAATATCAGCATTGGGACATGTTGGTCAAAGGATACAAAATTTAGTTGGTCAGTGTTATGGTTGATACATTGTGTCAAATTGAGCAGTAGGAAAGTTTAACTGAGAGACTCAGCAGGGAGACAGGGTTCTTTGTAAATATCCTCATCCTGTGCAAAGGAGGGCAAGGACATTCTGTGAGTGCTACACCCACCCTAGGAGGTGGGTGGGGGGACCTGGGTACAATATAAGGGTAGAGAAGAGGCTTGCATTTTCTCCTCTTTTGCTCTGGCTGCTGCCTTGAAGTATTGCCCCTATGCCATGCCACCCTGCCTTGGAGCCAACTGATTATGGACTGAAATCTCCAAAAACTGTAAGCCAAATAAACCTTTCCTTGCTTCACTTTGGGTGTCAGGTGTTTTGTCCCAGCAACGAGAGAAAAGTAACCAAGATGGAATTTGGTACCAGAAA
>RJWT010026165.1:0-15847 GCA_004365215.1 Cuniculus paca | reverse complement strand
TTCAGGAAGAGAAGAATGGCAAAAACAATCACATAATCTCTCTGCTTTATGGAGAGGAAGGAATTTTAGCCAAGAATGTAAGGTGTGCTTTGTGTGTTTTACACCTACGCTGCAGAAATGGTGCGCACACACATACATACCCACACACATCCACTCTGTTTATTCACTTACTTAGGCGGAGACAATATGGTATGCTATGTTGGCCAAAGACCAGGAAATAATTGGGTTGACAAGTAGCCAAACCATAAGGCACAGATGTCTCACTGAGTATTACGGCTGATCCATCCTTCAGAAAAAAACAAAACAAAGGTGGTGTGTGGGAATATGGTGCTTTCCAATCTGATGTTCCCTGACTCGTTCCAAGGGTCTGCTGTAAACACTCCCTTGGTTTCCTAGAGTTTTGCCTCTTTCTGGACCTGTCTGGGACACACACACACACACACACACACTTCTTTTTACAAAGCAAATCCTGTCCTTTTTAGTTACAAAGCCTCTTTTAACTCTCAGCTCTGCCTCTCTGTAACTGTACATCAAACAAGCATGTTACTTAACCTCTCTGTGTGCCTCATTTTCTTTGTTTTTGTTTGTTTGTTTTGTTTTGATTTTCTTTGTTTTTCTGTGGAGTTCACAGTGATTTCGCTGTGATGGAATTTTCTGAAAAGCAAATAAGACCACCCAGCATCGTTTTTTTGCATCGAACTGGTATGCAGTATGAATTTTAAATTGTTCTTGTTTTTAATATACTAATATCTATTTATGTAATTTTTTCTTTTCTCTTTGGCTCCTTTTCATCCCTCCGTGTTTGCTGTTTCTCAGTATGAGATGCTGTGTTGGGAGGTGGGGCAAGGTGAGGAGGAGGGGTGAGCAGAGCAGAGACAGCTGGGTAAGAATGGAAGCCGTGGAGACCTGTGTCCCCTGTTCTCCTATGATTTTTCTGGTATGCCGCACTGCTCTTTACCTGGTCATAGCTGGATTCAACGCCAGGTGCAGCACAAAGGGGATGTACATTCAGCTCTGTCTTCCAAGAAGTGAATTTTAGTTCCAGGTTCACTCTCCTCTCCATGTCCTTTACATGTCCTTACTCCAGCTCAAATCCCAACCCAAATCTAAGATGTGAGCTAACGCCTAACCCAGATCAAGCACTCAAGGGATATCCATGGTACCAGTTGACTTCATTGTAGAAGTCAGAGAGGAAGTTAGAACCATTTGGCATTTAGAGAAAAGTGCTTTTAAAGTCAAAAAGCAACCAGATAAAGTGACCCCTACTTGTAATCATAGTATTCCAGAGACTGAGGCAAGAGGATGACAAATTTGTGGCCAGCCTAGACTGTATAATGAGACCCTGTTTCAAATGAAACAAAGTCAAAGACAGCTTAAGTATCAAATTTTCTGAGCAATCCAACCTCTCAGGACTTTCAAGCATGCAAGAAAGGGATGTGAAGGGCTGGGGATTTAGTTCAGTGGCCTAAGTGCTTGCCTGGTAAGTGTGAGGTCGTGAGTTCGATCCCTGGTGCTGCCACAAAAAAAAAAAAAAATTAAGAAAGGGATGTGCATCACTGGACCTGGAGAAAGGGCATGAGAGAGGAAGCAAGGGCTTTCCTGTCCATCTCTGCTCTGAAAGAGTTGTTGGTGCAAAGCTTAAAAGATGGTCCATGGTCTTTAGCTTTGGTAGCTCTAGTTTCCTCATCCACAATGAGGTACAGTAATTCAGAATTAAATAAGATAATGCATGTAAAGCACATAGTTTTAGGGCCTGGCATATAGCGAGTACCAGATAAGTGTTAGCCATAATTAGCTCTTGAATAACTCACGGGTACTCAACTATTTGGAGGCTAATTAGACTTCTCAGTTCTAGCTACATAACTTAAACTTTAAAGCTTGCACATCCAGTCACCCACTGCTACATTTTGACCACAGTGGGTGGAGAGGAAGTAGCTCACTGTCTGCAGCTCCACTTAGTCTCAGCTGTTCATAGGTTGGAATTAAATAATCTATCATTGGGGTTCACAGATAGTAGAACCCTTATAGAGAAAAAGCAAGCAGCAAGCAGACACCCATGATGATGGACAGGTGGTTGTCCTTGTAATGAGTGCAAGATGGAACTGTGTCTTAGTTACTGTTCTTGTTACTGAGACAAAATACTCAATACTCAAAGTTAAAGGACAAAAGATTTATTTAGCTCACAGTTTGTAGAGGTTTCAGTCCATAGTTGGCTGACTCCAAGGCAGGGTGGCATGGCAGAGGGATGTCACAGAGGAGAAACAGTTCATGGCAGGAAGAAGGCAGCAAAGGCAGCAAGCAGTCCTCTTTCTGTCTCTTCATAGCCTATCTAGGCTACTCACCTTTAGGTTCTTATACCCAGAACTATGCCAAAACAGTTCACTAATTTAGTATTCACACATCCTTAATCCCAGCATCACACACTCTAGATCCAACCACCTCTGAAAAATTCCTGCCTGTGACTTCATGAGGCTTTGAGGGGACATCTAGACACAAGCCATAACATACCGTACATACATATTTTTATATCTAACATGAATTCATATTTTATTATCTCTTTGATACGTATCTCACCAAAAGCAGTGGACATTCTGAATTCTTTCTGACCAATGGAGGGGATGTGTGTATGTGGTTGGTTTTTACAATAAAAATAATGGATATGAATTTTAGTAATACAAATATGAATTTTTTTCTCTTTAAACCAGAATCTTCTAATCCAGCCCCCTCACTTGACAACATAGAAACTGAGGCATGGAGAAGTTAACCACTTAACACCTTACCCTGAGCATCACTCAGGCAGTGTGTTCATCCTGATTATCCTGAGCATTGCTCTAGCAGATGTTATTTCAACCAGCTCATTCTTGTATCAAATAAATTTGATAAAATTCTCATGTTTATACTTCCTGTTATATTGTCTTATAAAAATTAATGAAAAATGCAATTTTTGGCCACCCTGTATTTAAATAATGGGACTGGTAAGTGGTTGAATTAATTCTGCAAGTAGTGGAAGGACGAGTCTTCCAGCCCTGACACAGGGTCCTGCCTGCATGGCCTTTTGGCCTGTTGCTCTTCCAAAGTCACCCAAGCATTTAAGACAATTTTAGAGCCATTGTTTTGAAATGTAAGGGTGGTCATCTGTGTGGAGGACTCTCAAATAAGATAACATTGCCTCTGGCCCACTCTCTTCCTGTCTTTGGCACGGTATCCCTGACCCTCCATGGAAAATACACATCTGTCTGTTATTCGAAAGAGGCAGTGATGACAAAATGCACAGTTCCTGTTTTTCCTACTGAGGGATAACTCCCTGCAGCCTCTGCATTCTTAGGTAGTCAATCATGATCAAAACAGAGTTAAACTTATGAGTGCCATCATGGGTCAGGAGATTAACCCCCTAGCAATATTGTATAGCAGGGCCTCCTGTTGTGCCCTAGCAACTCCAAGGAAGGGTCAGACATGCAGAGCACAAGATCTGGATAGTTAAGTGATTATTTTATTCCATTAACCATATAACATTCTAAGGTATACGTAGTAAATAAGGTATAGAGAAAGTATATGGAGAAAATACACAGTCAACATAGCAGTCTTTCAAACAAAAGATGCAATAAATTCTAGAACTGTCTAACTAGACTAAGTTTTTCTCTCAATCTATAGATTATTTTCTTAACGGTGTAGGCCCAAAATTTGGCATATCCTTCTTCATTTAAAAACCAATAACTTTTAATTAAACAAGTACTATGCCAGATAATGTAATACATTCTTTTCATGAGATCTCATTTAATTTGCACAATACTATAAGGTAGACATGATTTCCCTCATTTCATCAAAAAGGACATTAAGGCTCTAGGTCAAAGAAACCTGATTTGGGGGATATTTAACAATTAATATGGAGGGTGGAGGCAGGAGTAGAAGATAACAGTTTTAATAGCATTAATATATTATCCCATTTGTCAATTACTCCCAGGAGATGGAGGATTAGTTCCTTTTTGTACCTTAGGAAATTGAGGCTTGACTAGGCTGTCCTGAGTTCAAGATCTTGCACCAGCAGGAGTCCATCAGATCCAGAGCATTCTACCTCTGAAGCCCAAACTCTTAAATGCTACATTATATTGTCTTTTTTTTTTTCTACACGGATTTTGAAACCAGAGCCTTCACACTGAGGTACATCCTCAGCCCTTTTATTTTGGAATTTGAGACAGGGACTTGCTCAGTTGCCCATGGTGGCCTCAAAGGTACAGTTCTCCTGCCTCAGCCTCACATCACAGGTATCTGCTGCCATGTCCACCTGCATAATTCCTTTTTAGTTTTATTTTTTTATTTTTTTGGAGGGGAGTACCAGGAATTGAACTCAAGACCTCATGCTTGCCAGGCAGGTGCTGTTTTCACTGAGCTAAATCCCCAGCCCGTTATACTTTTTTAAAAAAGAAAATAAAATTACAGACGTTTTCTCATTAGGTTTGACTCTTCACTTTTGACTCTTTGGGTAAATTATACCCAGTCGACGCTGAGAAATGGAGATTTGCTATTACTTTAGGGTTGAAGACGAGAGTGCCCATTCTGGAAAAGCTTCCAAATGATGCAATCCGGAAATGCTTGCTATTACTGTTGGGTCAGTTGGGTCAGTTCAGTGCATGCACAACTCACCACCTTCGACTCATTTAGAGTATTACAATTTCTTTTTGGGTTTTCAACCTCTCTTGTTAATGTAGGCCTGTGCTTGTGTTTTGTGAGATGTGGAGGGTCTGACGGGGATGATTCCTGAGATGCCTCCCCAGGCCCCCTTCCAGGCAGAACGCTACTTCATAGGAATGCGGTCCCACAGCTTGCTCATTAGGATAGATGTGATATTTAGAAATGTTCATTCTTTAGTATTCCACCCAAATTATTGTTTGCTCTTCCATTTCAATAATCAGTGCTTGTGATTATAGCCACAATAAAGAAACAGTAATTATGCTTAGGCATAACTGAAGAACTGTGTTTGCTGCTAATCTGTTAAATTATTGTACTTTTTAAATGATCTGCTTTATTGGAAGATGCCCAGTTTTAGCTAGATTTCCCTTTCTTCATTTCCCTATGAGGCAATGAGATGAAAACGCCCTTGTTTTTCCTAATGTGTTGAGTTCCCAGTCAGAACATCTCTGGAGATGTCAGAAGCCCATTGTTTTTAAGTCATGCTGCCTTATGTAGAAATAGAGAGAATATCAATATAAAGAGAGTGAGCTAAAGAATCAGTAGGATTCTTTGGTTGCAAGCAATAAAAGTAAAGTTTGACTCCTTAGAAATGGTAAGAGTTTGTTAGAAGCCTTTAGTAAGAGATGCTTCCAGAATTGAAGGTCAAACCAAAAAGTCAAGGTGAAAAATCGGGTTCAGAAAGGACCCCATTCCTAGTGCTACATTTCCGTTTGTTTTGTTTTTTGTTTGGTTTGGTTTGGTTTTTGAGACAAGGTCTTCCTCTGTAGTGCAGGTTAGGCTTGAACTCACTCTGTAGCCCAGGCTCGCCTTGAACTTGCAGGATCCTTCCTGCCTCAGCCTCCAAAGTGCTGGTATTACAGGTGTGCACAACAGGATGCACAACAGGTATTTGCACTTTCAACTTCCCAAAGAGTCCATTTGTGCCCAGCTTAGCATGTGGCTGCAGGAGGGCAGAGGACCTTGAGCGACCACACTACCAGGCAGTCTCTAATGCAACAAGCCTCCCCACCCCAGTATCTTAAATGAGACCCAGAAAGCACTCATATGGGGACAATTGTAAAATTAGAGCTCATTAAGTTTAAACTGTTTGTTAATCAGATGCCATGATTAAAAGAATTAAAGGCAAGCCACAGCACAGGAAGAAGAGATATGTATAATAGGTTCATCTGGCAAATAACTCGTATCCCGAATATACAAAGAACTTCTAGGAATCAAGAATGCAGCAGACAATGAAGAAAAGCCTTAAAAAGGTACTTCACAAAAAGATATCAGAAGGAACAACACATATATGAAAAGGCATACAGCTTTGCTAGTCATCAGTGAAAGTAAATTAAATCCACAGTGTGACACACTCCATACTGACCATTAAAATTGAAATGGCAGGCGATATCAAATGTTGGCAAAGCTGTAGAATAACCAGAACACTTACCCACTATGTGCAGGAGTATAAATTGATACAGTTACTTTACATACCTGATGACCATGACTGTCTGGTTCTGCTGTTGGATACCCAAGAAAAAATGCATACATTTATTGCCAAAGGGCATATGCAGAAGCACTAGCCTTCATTGCCCAAATCTGGAGGCTGCCAAGTGTCCACAAACAGTAGAAGGGTAAATTGTGTCTAATTCATAGGAATGAGTACAATAAAGAAATGTAAATTAGTGCACCACTTGCAACAAAACGAATTTTACAAAGTGGATATAGTGTATGACTTGATTTGTATAAAGTTCAAAAGGAAGCAAATGATTGCATGATGTTAGGAGTCAAGACAGTTATTATGCAAGGGAAAGGGGCATTTCGTGAATGGATTGTGACAAATGGAATCTTCTAGGGTGCTGACTGTATTCTGCTTCTTGGCCTCTTAATTTCTCAGGTATCATCATTTTGTAAAAGTTTATTAAACTTTGAAAAAACGACTTACGTTCCTTTCTGTGCCCTTTATACAATAAAGTTTACAAAAAGAGAAGAGTAATCAGGGAAAGGTTAAAATAACAAGGCCATCCCTATTTAATTGTGCAACCGTGGGTAAATTACCTGACTTTATTGTGCCTCAGTTTTTTCAACTGTGAAAGGAACATAATGATTGAACCTACCTACTTCATTGGGATATTGGGAGGATTAAATGAGATAATTCACATAAAGTATTTAAAGTAGTGTCAGATGCAAAATAAGCAGAAAATAACTCTTAGGTACTATACATATCCTGTGTAGCTGCTGCTCCCTGTTAGATATGCTGGGGGAGTATAAGTCATGCAGTTAAAACATCTGTAATCCAAATCTCTGAAATCTGGAGCACTAAAAAATCCAAATCTTTTTAGTGCTGGCATGACACGATCAGCAGAAAATTCCCCATGTCAAGATTATTAAAAATGTTATATAAAGTTGCCTATGTAAAGTTGGCTATATGTAGAAGATATCTTGGAAATAGAAATGAGTTTTGTGTTTAGACTTGGATCTCATCCCCAAGATATCTCATCATGTGTATGTAAAAAATCTCAAAACCGAAACATTTTGGGTAAGGTATATTCAACTTGTGTAAAACCCTGGCTTTCAAGAGATCACAATCACAAATAGAAAAGCCATGTAAAAGAAGAAATAGTTGACTCTAGAGTGTTGGGAAATTCTCAATGCATGAAACAGATAAGAAAAATGGAGGTATTCAGTGGTGATTCGTTACTGTCGGTTAGAGTGTTGTGGGTAAAACTCAGAGTTATCAGTAGGTTTAGTGATTTCCCTTGGGGCAAGAGAGACTGGAAAAAAGCCCGTGGGGCCTTGCTTCTTAGCTGGGTGCTGGTCACATGAATGTTCTCAGCTGTACACATTTACAGGGCTGTGTACCCAAGATCTGGACACTTCCCTGTGTGCATGTTCCATTTCAAGTATATGAAGAGGACGCTGTTTCGAAAACCAGTTGATTTTTTTTTTTGCCATAGGCAAGTTATTTAGCTGTACGAATCTAATTTTCTTCACCTCTAGACTGTGTTTCCCACAGGGTTGCTTGAGGGTTGCGAAGTCAGTGTATGTAGAACACCTCGTTGGGTGTGGAGCAGTGAAAGAAAGAGTTCATACAATCAGCTCGTTGGCGTAGATGGTGCGAAACTAAGACAGGCCTTTCCTGTGTTAAGGTTTGGAACCTCTGTCCGGGTTCTTTGCTTTGTTTACAGAATGACCTTTTGTCATCGTTGTGAATGGACCTGTCCCAGCGTGTCATGTGGTGGTACAGTGACTCAGCCGCTGGGGCATAGGGCATTTCTGCTTATCAGAGCCCTGGCTTGGCACTTGTCCCCACAGCAGCACCGCGGGTTTCCTTTTCCTGTGTTTCCGCGCAGGCACACAGGCAGGTGCATGCAGTGCTGGGTGCAGGTGTGGGCTCAGATGTGTTCACTGGGTATGTTCGACTCTGACAAGCAAACCACAGGGACTTAAACCAGGACGAGGAGGAAAATAAAATGAAGCAATGAAGGCTTTGTCTTCGTGTATCTTACTGTCTAGTAACAAGGTATATACATTTCTTCACAACACTACTTTTCTTCTCCCTCCTTTCTCCAGATCCTCTACTCAGTACACATTATCTCATATTCTCATCTAATTCATATTTATTCTCTGTTCATGTCTCTCTTTGTTACTCACACACCCCCCCATTGAGCCTCATTCCATATAAGCAGGCTAAAAGCCATTTGATATGGTGTCTACCCAACAAAAGCAATTTATAACAGTTTTTTTCACCTTGTTCTCCATACCCCTGCAAAACTCTCGATGACTGTGTGTTATATGAATAATAATCTCAGAAACAGCCATTTATTAGGTGTCCAGTCTTTGCAGGGCACTGTGCCAGGCACTCGTGCACATTATCTACAACTATTGTGCATCATTATCCGTTCTGTAGGTTAGGGACCAAGGCTTCGAGAGCTGAAATCACTTTCCTAACCTCACTCACAACTTATCTGTGGCACCACACAGGCCCACTCTCTCCCCTTGTGTCATGCTCCTTATAGAGCTGTTCTAAGTGTTTGAATGATGATTAAATGATGTGAACACCCACCATACATCCACAAAGCCGTGTGGTTAGCAAAGGTTGGCGACCTGGTCTCTGGTACCCAAGTCACTGTCTTAACTTTAATGATTCTAGTTTGACTAGAAATGTCAGCCCAGAATCAGTTAAGCTGAAAAACAAATTCTGAGCTCTTGTTTTATAAGTGCTTTCATATTGAACACTCACCTGTGGTACCATCAGAAGGGCTACGGAGCCTGTATCGTTATCTGTATTAAAATCTCGAGCCTTCCAGCTCCTATAGGAAGAGCCTGGCAGTATTGAAAGAGTTCTGCTATTTTGGTTCTACCTTACTGAACTGCCCCTCTCAGATGACTTTAATGTATACTGCTGGCCTCTGTTGTGGAAGCTTACAGAAGGACGGGTATCTGACTGCAGTGAGCATTGCTGTGAGCTGGGTAAGACAGGCAGTTGAAACGGTACATGCTTATGAGTGGTTAGTTAGAAGGGGGCAAAGGCCAGAGTAGAGTGGCTGCTGCTCCTGCTAGTCCTGATGTTATGTCCTGGCCTCTCTTTTTCTCATCAACTACTCAGATTTAGACGATAACTTCTTTTTCCTAATCCACAGCATCATGGTATATGCTGGGACTCAAGTCATGTACAAGCGAGGAAGGAGGTCAAAGCCCAGCAAATCAGCAAGGAGTTTGAGATCTAGCCTTGAACCTTTCAGCCTCAGAAACTTAGTATTATTTAAAAGGTTTGCCTTTCTGGAGATCGACACAGATTACAAAGCTGCCATAAGGCAAGAGCCTTTTTCGTGGGTTTAGGTCTTTATAGGCATTTTTTTTCTAGTTCCTACAGTAACCTTTCGAATAATTGGATAATTACATTATTTGCATTTCAAAATGGAAATTCCAAGGTGGGGACCCAACCAGGTGTTATTAGTCCCAAATCTTGAGATCTTTCTACTCTGCCTCTGTGCCTGCAGGCATCCTGCCCACTGTTTCATTACTCAAATGAAACATCAGCTTCTTGGCCAGTTGGCATCAACTATCCTAGGTAGAATTATCAATCATTTCCTTTTTCAGGTTCATGTAACACTTTCTGTATACTCATAAGAACACTTTCTTTTGTGCTGTAATTGCTATAAAGCCATATCATAATTGGCTATTTATCCTCCTGTTTCCTCTGCTGGACTCTGAACTTCCTTCTTTTTTTTTTTTTTTTTTGTGGCACCAGGGATTGAACTCACCTACCTTGCACTTGCCAGGCAGGTGCTTAGGCTGCCGAGCTAAATCCCCAGCCCTTGTCTTTTTGAGACAAGGTCTCACTATGCCGATCAGGCTGGACTTGAGCTCACTTTGTAGCCCAGGCTGGTCTCGAACTCACAATGATCCTCCTGTCTCAGCCTTCCGAGTGCTGGTATTACAGGCGTGTGCCACCAGACCTGGCTATTGAGTTATCTTTTCATTATTAATTTGTGGGAGTCTTTTTATGTATTCCAGATACAAGTCTTATCAGTGGCTTGCCTTTTAACGTTTTAGATGATGTCTTGAAAATTTGATGAAGGGCAACTTATTTATATATTTTTTTCTTCTACAGTTGGTACTGATTGTATCCCAAGAAATTATTGCCTACCTTAAGGTTGTGAAGACAATTTTCTGTTTTCTTCTAGAAACTTTATAACTTTGGCTTTCATCCAGATCTATGATCCCTCTCAGAATAATTTGTATATATGGGGAGGAAAAGGTTAGATCTACTGTTACCTATATAGAGATCTAGTTGCTCCAACACATTTTATTGAAAAGAATTTCCTTTTACTTGGCACTCTCATCAAAAATCGAGTGATTATGTATGTATAGGTCTACTACAATCTTCATTCTGCTCCATTAATTTATTTATCTTTCCCATTGTACTATTTATTACTGCAATTATATAGGAAATCTTGAAATTTAGCAAAAGGAGTCCTTCAACATTTTTTTCAAGAATTTCTTGGCTATTAGTACACTTTGATAGGCTGTCAAAAAAAAAAATAAAACACCTGGAGATTTCCATTGAAATTATATTGATTCTATAGATTAATTTCAGAAAAGTTTTCATCATGTGAGTTTTGAATATTCAAATCTATGAACATGAAATCTCTCCATTTTTTTAGGCCTTCTTTAATTTCTCTCAAAGTGTTTCCAAAAAAAATTTTTTTTCAGTGCTGGGGATGGAACCCAGAACCTTCAGACTATGCTACATCCTCAGTCCTCTCTATTTTTTATTTTGAGAGAGGGTCTTGTTAAATTGCATGGGCTGGACTCAAAGGTGCAATCTTTCTCAGTCTCCCAGAGTAGTGGGATTACGGGTATGTGCCACCACACCTGGCTTGAAGTATTTTAGTTTTCAGTATAGAGGTGTTGTATATCTTTTATTAAGTTTACTTCCACCTGTTTGATTTTTTTTTTTTTTGAGACAGGATCTCACCTACTAGTTGACCAGGCTGACTTCAAACTTTCGATCCTCTTACCTCAATCTCCCAAGTAGCTGGAATTATGGGCAGTTACAGGCATATACCACCACATCCATCCTGTGTTCGATATTTTTATGCTAGCATATACCATATGTTTAAAATTTTTACTTCCATTTGTTACTAGTACTTGAGGTTTTTCTTTTGCTTTGTTTTACTTTTTTTTTCCAAGGTCTTAATATATACTGTAGTTCAGGATGGCCCTGAACTCACTATGTAGCCCAGGCTGGCCTTAGAATTGGTGGTGATCCTCCTCCTGCTTCAGCCTCCCAAGTACTGGGATTAAAAACATACACCGCTATGCCTAATTGAAGACTTAAATTCTGAATAGAATTTTTTAACATCTTGTGACCTTAATGCATTTACTTATGAGTTGTATTATTTTATTCATATTTTTTGAGTTTGCTGACTATTCAGTTGTGTCACAGTGGTTATCCCTTTCTTTGTAAGACTTTCTTGCCTTTTTGCAGTACCTAAAGCCTCCAATATAACAGTGAGATAGCCAAGTATTACATTTACAGCTAGAATTAATGTGTTTCAATACTCTGCTCTCTGAACACCTTCAGCATATGTAATACACAGGCTGACAGCTTAATCAGACACTTAACGTCTTCTTACAGCCTACTTTGAATGGTGCCCCACGAAAATTCTTATCCTGAAATGTTAAGCAAAAAATGTAGGCTATAAAACTGTATATGTAGAAAAATCCATACAAATGTGTGTGTTTATAACTGTATATGTTCTGGGTACACAGCTTGAAAGAAACCCAGATGGTGTCATTGATCAGCAAGGGTGACAGCAGGATTTAGGTGCCTTTAATTGTACATGCTTCTGTGTCTTCTAGGTATTTTACAACTTCTTCTTTGGAAGTCAAGAAGCTTAATCTTTTTTTATATTTATGTACTTTGAAGCAGATTTGCATGTGGTTGAATTCGATTCAGTGTACCTTAAATCGGGAGTCACTTCTAATTGAGGCAGAAAACACTCAACCCTGTGTTCCTAGGAACAGGTGGTGCCTTAGTAGTTTAGGGTGGCCATAAACATCAGGAATGTATTTCTCACAGTACTGGAGCCTGACAAGTTTAAAGTCAAAGTGTCTGCATGTTCAGCATCTGATGAAGACCTGGTCTCCACTTCCAAGATGACACCTTAGTGCTTTGGTCTTGACGTTACAGAAAGAACAGAGGGCAAAAGGGCCTTGCTAGTTCCCTTGAGCCCTTTTGTAAGGATTCTGTCCCATTCATGAAGGCCAGATCTCCATGACCGAATCACCTCCTGAAGACCTACCCACCTGTTAATGTGATCACTTTAGGTTTTTGGATTCTAACATATGAATTTTAGGGGAACACATTAACAATCAAACCATTAACAGATGGGGAGCGGTAAATTTAGTGACATCTGTCAGTTCAGGATGTAGAAAGACACACGGAAGTGCTCTTGCCATTCCCTCTTTCCCCTATTCTCACATTACTTGATTTCACTTCTTTCTTCAGAAACACTTATGATCTCCAGGGAACAATTGAAAATTATGTAATGTAAACAAGCCTGTCATGAAGCCATAGTTGGTATAGACAAGCTTAGGTTTAATGTATCTGCAAATCTTTTTTCCAAGAGTTCTGTTCACACATCTCTGAAATGTACCAACTGCCCACCTGGAATGGACCCACTCAAATAATGAGGGCTGTAGGACTCACTGAGAAGCTAAAATGACCTCAGTCTCTGAATCCTAACACAGCCTATCTAATCCTAACACAGATTACAGTTATTCCATGTGATAGTGAGGAAATTAGCACAGTAGCTTTTGGTAGCAATGAGGCTTGACATAAAACCTTCTGTTCCATGGTTTTTTTTTTTTTAATTGTCATTCTTCGTTTTTTAAATCAGATTTTATTAGTACATTTTAGATATACAGTGATCACATCCATCATAGGAAATTTGTACCTATATGATATAACTTGTTTTTTTCCCCCTTTCTCCTATCCTCCCTTCAACCCCTCTTCCCTTCCCCATTTACAAAACCTTTGTTTCCATGTTTTCCTTTTTTCTCTTTTTGTCTTTTTTTTACTTTTCCCTTCTTTCCTTTTCCCTCTTCCCCCTCCTGTGTTCCCCTCCCCATTTGAACACTTTCTTCCTGTTTCACAATATCTATCATACACTTTGGTCCTTATTTACACTTTCTGTTTCTCACACCAGAGAAACAATGCAGCGTTTACACGTGTGTCCAATTTATTTCACTGAAGAGTATGGTCTCAAGGTGCATCCATTTACCTAAAATTGTCTCCAGCTTTCTCTTCTTTATGGCAGAGTTGTATGCTATTGCATTAAAAAAAATACATCCTCTTTATCCATTCACCATTTGATGGGCATTTGGGTTGTCTCCAAGATTTGGCTATTACAAATTGTGCTGCTGTAAACATCGGTGCACATATATTGCTGTGGTATAATGCTTTTATTCTTTTGGGAAGATACAAAGAAAGGGAATAGCTGGGTCAAATAGAACTTCTAGTCCTAGTTTTTTGAGAAATCTTCACACTGATTTCCACAGTGGTTGCACCAGCCTATCCTCCCACCAGCAGTGGAGAAAGATTCCTTTTCCCCACAACCCCTCCAGCATTTGTTATTGGTTAATTTCTTGATGATAGCCATTCACCATTCTTTCTGGGGTAAGATGGAATCTTGGTGTTGTTTTAATTTACATCTTTCAAATGATCAGTGACGTTGAACATTTTTTCATGTATTTATTTGTTGCTTGTACTTCTTCATCTGAAAAGTGTGTATTCATCTCAGATGCCCATTTTTGGATTGGGTCTTTAAATTTCAGGTGTCTAATTTTTTTTGGAGTTCTTTAAATGTTCTAGATAGTAATCCTTTGTCTGAGGAACAGCTGGCAAAAAATTTTCCCCATACCTCGAGTTGTTTCTTCACTCTGTTGGTAGGTTCTCTTGCTGTACAAAAGCTTTTTAATAAGATGAGATTCCAGTTGTTGGTTCTTTGTGATAGTTCCTGCGTGATTGGGATTTTGTTCATGAAGTCTTGGCCTACGCAAGTGTCCTCAAAAGTTCTAACTATTCTATCTTCTAGCAGATTTAATGTTTCTATTTTAATAGTTAGATCTTTGATCCATTTCGATTTTAGATTAGTGCATGGTGAAAGATATAGGCTGCTGTGTCTTCAGTCTTTTCCCTGTGGTTACTCATCCCTTAGAAGGTCACTCATGATGGTCTCCCTTTCCAAGTGCAGGAAAAAATGGCCGACCCTAGTGCACAAGCAGTTTTCATGTTTCCGTTTGCAATGTATGAATTTCATCTTAACCACAGCAAGTCACATGAACAGACTCAGCATCAGTATGAGCAGGCACTGCCCAAGAAGATCAGTAGAGATGGGAAGACTCTGTAGTCAGTGTGTTGGTCAGCTTTCCTGCTGCTGGTGGAAAATACCCAACACCCATGATTTAAAGAAGGAGAATTTTAATTTTGCTCACAGTTTGAGATTTCAGTGCATGGATCGGTGTCTCTAATGTAGGAAAATCATGGGCGAAAAACATTTCTCAGTCCGTCTTCAGGAAAGGGCAGTCAAGGTGCTCCATCCACGACACCTGTGACTCAGACCAGGTCAGATTATCTTTGGAAATCTTGAATGGAATTTACTCAAGGGCAGGAAAATGTTGGGGCTAAGTTACCAAGATGGAGATGCCCTAACGAGCCTGCACATTAGTTAACACTGTCTTGAATTAAGCTGCCAGGTTTGCCGACTGTGACGGTTAAACTGGATCACCAACTTCATTCGCTGGACAGCCCCCCCAGGGAGTTTATTAGTAAAGCACACTTTTGGTATGTCTGCCTGGATCTTGCAGGTGTGATTTTTGGTACTATATCTGATCCCAGGCCTCTCCCTCCTCAGCACACTTCCCAGGTGCAGCACAAGCCAGTTTTAAACTAGCCCTTCCATTATAACCCTTGTGTCCACTCAGGAGATGCCTGTGTGTAATTGCTGACCAGGCTGCGTGCTGTAGCAAGTCAGGAAAAATGCTGAGTAAATGAGTCATCTGTAAATAGCTTTTCTATCTGTTTGCCCACAGGTTGCTTTATGAGGCCTTCTGAAAAATATAAGGTGTTCTGAAGTGTACTTCTTCCTGCTAGAATAAACATGATGAAGTGCTAGAAATTAGTTGTTTTCCTATTTTTTATATTATCTTAAATTGTACATTTTATAAATTACATCTACTATCAGTCTGTAAGAATGTCTCTTACAAATCGATTCTTTGATCAAACATAACATGAAGTTGCAATCTTTTTTAGTTGCACTTTTGGGCTTACTGATTTACCCCAGCCCTTTACTAATGTCTGGGAGCTCGACGGTTCCTCCACGCCTGTAGAGACCCAGAGGTTCCCTGGAGCTCACCAGCACCCTGCTGGTTGCTGCAGTGCATCCCGCATGGCGACCAGGGGAGAAATGGTGGGGATATAGAAGCACAAGCAAGCAGGACTTCTGCAGCATTGGGACAGGTGCTCCTGAGGCGTTCCCTGGCCTGGTCACAGTACAGCTGGGCACTGTAGTCCTGCTGCAGCTTTTGGAGACTTGCCAGTGCTCCACCAGGAATACTTCTGGGACTCAGTGCTGGTACTTCCTGGCATGAGACCGATGTTCAAATC